>BJBW01005237.1:6683-23720 GCA_004320125.1 Scolopax mira | reverse complement strand
TCCTGTAGTGAGGGGCCCAAAACTGGACACAGTACTCGAGGTGAGGCCTCACCAGTGCCAAGTACAGAGGCACGATGACTTCCCTACTCCTGCTGGCCATGCTATTCCTGATACAAGCCAGGATGCTATTGGCCTTCCTGGCCACCTGGGCACACTGCTGGCTCATGTTAAGCTGGCTGTCCACACAGAAGTTAGAAAATAACCAGAGATAAAAAGGGAACTGAAAGAGATAGGGGAATATGATTATTCATCTCATGTGCATACTTCCGTCACAAAAACTTTGATATGGCACGCCATAAGATGGCATCCAGTGTTTATATTGTTTTTATAGAAGCAATGTTTAAAGAAATCAGTCTCAGTTTTTTGTTTCTGCCTAATAGTAAAACCAACATCAGAATTAAGAACAAACACACATTGACAGCTTGTGAAAAACTGTTGGCCATTTCAGAATAAAACAATTTAATAACAGTTCCACCATGATTTACTTCTCAGTTCAGGGGTCAGTTTTCTAGGAAAGCGGTTTGTTTGTTTCTTTCTTGAAGATGATAACATCAGTTGATCCTGAAAATTATCAAAGGCTCTATTAATCTTACCATATTTCCAAAAATATCCTTCTTCACAGTGGGAACTCAAATACCACATGATACTGCTTTAACACTTAGAATAAATTCTGCAATGATAACAAAAGAGCTGAAAGACATAGCATATTTCATTTGTGGGATCGTTGCACAGGCTAACACAAGAACAGGCACACCTGAAAGTGCACTGGTCACGGTGAATTAAGAAGGAGAAGTCAGGAACCATCTCTGTTAACTACAGTTTAAAGAGTCGATACAGGCATTTCTGTGGAGAAATGTCTTGCTTTGCCAGATCCCTCCTGGGGTTTGCATTCACCAGCCAGTGCCTGTGAGCACAGCTCCTCATCACTTGTGGGGAGCAGTTGAGCCCTCTTCCCTTGACAAACAAGACAGACTGTAGGAAGAGATTTTGTGACTAATTTCCCTTTTTCTGTCACAAGACAGATGGGTTCCAGTCCAAATTAAAGCATAACCTGGTCTCTGTCCTGCAGTTCACCCATAGCCAACAGTTCACACATAGCCAAGGCTAGCTAAGCATCTCCCAAACTCAATCATCCTGTGGCAAAGGTGGACTAAGATGAAGTCTGCGTTGCTTCTCTTGGAAAAATATCTTGTGCCCACGAACTCACATTACTCTGTTTCCTGGCTATGAAAGGATTTGTTTTGTTTTTAAGGATTCAGATATTAAAGGTATCATTTGCCTCCAGTTTTGTTCCTCAGTCTAATGTGCTGTTAAAAAGAGATGCTTCAATTTTCTTTCCACTGCTAATGAAGTGAGTATTTATCTTGTTTCTTCAATCAAAGCTCTAATAATTGAAAGGAAAAAGATGAATGTACTGGCACATCCCCAACATCATTGTTTTGTAAATAATTTAGTCAGATTCCAAGCCTATAGATGAATTGCACAATAAAACTGAGGTGGTTTTACTCAATATCAATTCAACTTCTTACAGAGTTAATTGTTTTAAAAGCGAGAATACCTTTATCAAAAGTTGTGTATCTTTTGACACAGATAGATGTGTGTCTAAGTCACACATCTATCTAAGATCTAAGTCAATTCTACCTATGGAAAAAAAATATTTTGAGGTTATGACACTGATGTGATGAAACCTGTCTGTAATAAGAATTGCTTTGATATATGTAACCATCAGACTGTAAAAAGAATTTTGGCAGAGGTAAAACAAGGGATGGAGAAAAGTTGACCTCCATGACTGCAGCCAAGACAGTAATGAATCAAATGTAATAGAAATCAGACTTTCCCCAGCTGCAGGTAAAGACATGGAAAAAGCAAGGTATTTCCAAACCAAAGCAAAAGTTCAAAAGAGATTCAGAAAAGGAAAAATGGTTTAGGGTTACAAGAAGCTTTGTGAAGAAAAATGGTTCTCTTATTCTGCCAGCTGCACAATCAGCTGCACTCAGAAAAGGAAATCTGAAACAAAGAGAAGACCACATGTTTATGTATTTCTCTCAATAATATTACATAAGTGATACCAATAACAGGTTATACAAGAAATAAACAGTTTATTACTAAGAATCTTTTTCAGTTTTTTAATTTTTTTATCTCTTGACATAAAAAAAAATCACTACAAAAAGAGGTGAATGATATTACAATTTAAATGCAGGAAATATTTTCTGCCCAGTGTTGATTTTCACAAACTTTTATTGTGTTGTTTTAAAAGATAAAATAAGCTTATCCCCATAACATCAGACTTAGATTCAGTCTACTACAACTACTTTGGATAGTCTGGAAGTTGAAGTTACCTCTATTTTCTCTAAGAAAAGTGAGATTATGGGGACCATAACCACCCAGGTAAGCAGTGTTGTTTATGCAGTGGAAAAGAAAGGAAGAATTAGAAGATTATTTAAATTGTATTCTGAAAGAGATTAATCTTCTCTCAATACATTTATGGGTCTTTTTAACATCTGCAGTTTACAAATGTAAGAACGCAGAGCACCGATTGAAAAGTTTTGGTTAAAATGGTCCATATGAAGTGGTACTGTTTTCAAAATCCAGAGAGAAGACAGATCATCTGGAGACATTGTACCCCAACAAGAGACTGTGACTCTAAAGAGGTCCCAGCCTGTTTCAGTATGTGACCAAATGATATTCGGATTCCTCTAAAATGTCTGCAGCTCTTTGGGTGTAATTTAAAATTACTGACCCACAATAAGTGATCACAAGCAGCTCCCACCAGCAGCTCTAAGAGCGAAGGTACCCTTATACCCCTGTCTCTCTGCACAGCTTTTTCTCCTTTAGAGAGAAGGAGGAGAGTTGTCTCCTTTAGAGACAACTAGTCTGGAGAGAAAAGTAGGTGTTCTTTTGCTTGTATAACTACTACTGATTTGCAGTAGGGCAGGAAGAACATGTAAAACAAACCAACCAACAACTTGTACCTTTTCCATGGATTTGCTGAAGAGTAGGTCTATGGCAATAGGGAAATTGCTTTTGTAGATTCCCACATTCATAAATTCTTCTTAAATATGGCAGAGAGCAAATTTGCTATTACCTCAGACACAGCCATAATATGTTTTCTATTGCTACTTAGAAAATAATTACATATGCTAAATCTCTATGTTTGCATATTCTCCTTTTGGCTTCTGTTCAGACATATGGAAAAGATTTACAGTTCAAAGCTATGAGTTATCTTATACTGTGCCAATAGCAACACTTCTGTTAAGAAAACAACTGCAATCACTCTGATGAGATTACAGAATAATACACTCACTTCTGGAGTCAGAAAAAAAAAAGTCAAAGTCACGAAATAGCCATCAACTAAAAGGTCATTCCTATTTTTCTTTACTCACTATTCCTCAGGCAATAAAATTTCATTATAATAATGCACTTATTTATGCATTTTACCACCTCTGCTCATGTATTTGGCAGTTCACTTAGAACTGAATTTGGATCAACTTTTAGCTTCTCATAAAAGTACTGAAAAAAACAGAATATTGGACAAGCTCCAAGCAAGTTCAAGTCATGTTGTGTTCCTAAACCACATCCATAATTTTGGCGCCAACCAGATTGCTGGCAGAGATGTTTAGACTCTTATAATGACAAGCAGTCAAAAAAGGAAAAAACCCTCATTTTCATATCTTCACTTGTGAGTCTTTCCTCAAATTCATAAGCCTCTTCTTGAAAGAAATATTTACAAGGAATGAAAGCACTAGACTGAATTATGGAAATAAGCTTTTTTTTTTTTAAGAAATCAAGAAATTCCCTTCTATAGTACTTGACAGTTATGAGCAAAAGAGGTCCCTGCTCCAAAGTGCTGAAGGTCTTAATCTCATTGAAAATAGTGCAAAAATTTGTCACTGAACTGGTAGACAATGGAACAAACCACTATCATCAAAACTAGACTAAAATATAGAAAATTGTGTTATGTATTGAATGCAACAGAATTTTACAAAACAGCCTGCATCTCAATAGCTACAAATACTGCCCTCTCATGTTTTAATCCTTATAAAAAAAATAAGATGATGAGCTACAAAATAACATGTTACAGAAGGAGATCAGCAGAGCAGATTGCGTTAAAAGGATACAATACTTGACAGTAAATACAAAAAAAAAAAACCAAAACATAAGCCTCAAGTAAAAATAAAAAAAAAATAGGATTAATTTCAAGCGGGATATAGACACTTGAAATGAACCCTTACTAAGCAGTTCTGAGCAATGAAAGGTAACATATAAGCAATGTGTAGCTGTCAAGGTGTCAAAAAGCACGCGTTACTCCTGAACATAAGAGCAAAACTGCTAGTGAAACAATAGCAGATCTTATGCCAAAAAGCTTACGAAATATATCAAATATATCAAATATTGTTAGAAAAGTTTTAAACTACATGACTCAAAGCAGTGATGGGACACAGCAGGACAGCGTGGCCAACCAGCTAGGCAATCATAGAATCATAGAATTGCTACGTTTGGAAGAGACCTTGAAGATCAAGTCCAATCACAAACCTAGCACTTCCAAGTCCACCACTAAACCATGTCCCTCAGCACTACATTTATAGATCTTCTAAATACCTCCAAGGATGGTGAGTCCACTACTTGAGGGCGTTTCCTCTTGTCCTGTTGCCTGTTTCTTGAGAGAAGAGATGGATGCCAACCTCATTATGGCTTCCTTTCAAGTAGTTATAGAGAGCAATAAGGTCTCCCTTAAGTCTCCTTTCTCCAGGCTGACAAATCCCAGCTCCCTCAGCTGCTCCTCATAAGTCTGGTGTTCTAGACACCTCACCAGCTTTGTTACCCTTCTCTTGACATGCTTCAGTGTCCCTCCTATAGTGAGTGGTCCAAAACTGAACACAGTACTTGAGATGTGGACTCACCAGTGCTTAGTACAGAGGGACAATCACTTCCCTATTTCTTTTGGACACTATTTCTAATACAAGCCAGGGTGCTGTTGGCTTTCTTGGCCACCTGGGCACACTACTGGCTCATATTCAGCCGGCTGTCAACCAGTACGTCCAGGTCCTTTTCTGCCAGGCAGCTCTCCAGCCACTCTGCCCCAAGCCTGTAGCACAGCATGGGGTTGTTGTGACCCAAGTGCAGGACCTGGCACTTGGCCTTGTTGAAACTCATCCCATTGGCCTCAGCCCATCCATCCAGCCTGTCCAGATCCCTCTGCAAAGCCTTCCTACCCTAAAGCAGGACAACACTCCCACCCAACTTGGTGTCATCCACAAACTTACTGAGGGTGCACTCAAATCCCCCGTCCAGATGATTGATAACAATATTAAAGAGAAGAGACCCTAATACCGAGTCCTGTGGAATACCACCTGCGAGCAGCTACCAAGTGGATTTGACTCTGTTCACCATGGCTCTCTGGACAACACAGCAAAACGCAGCAGGGACAGCTGCTAAAAATCAAGAACCAGCAACAGCATTTTAACATGGTCCATAAGACAGCTTAGTTCCAGCCCACTGATGAAATGGAGAGGCAATCAAAACCATCAGCCATTAGTCTCCCACTTGTTCAGAAGGAACAAGCGATAGCACAGTGAGATACTTCAGTGCATCGGTAAATGGCACTTACCACAGGAGTATGAATACTTTGAAAGCTATGTATTAAATGCTGATTTCTTAGAGCAGATTGTTGCAATATACAGACTGGAATGCTATTGTAACTTATGCTTAGGGAGAAAAATTACAGGCTTTTGATACTGATATGTTAATCTAGCTCACGTCTTCTATGTGAGAGCCTAGCTGTCCAGACAAGAAGTACCCTATTCTGAAAATCATTTGTTCTCTAGGTCCATATGAACCTGACTTTCTCTTTCCATGAGTATTTATGCAGGAACAGATAGCAGAGGAGGACAACTGTGGGCCCCAGTCAGACTGTATTTAATTTTAAACAGAGATAATTAGTATACATCATTTTCTATTAATGTATTCCAGTTGTTATCAAAGGTGATTGTAGTTTCTGAGCATGTTGAAATAATGTTGAATTCACAGAGGAATTCATAACGTATAGAATTTATTACCTTTATTACTAACAATTCATTATGCTTAGTTACAGGATACCTGTTCACGAGGTCTTATATACATTGTAAGAAATATATGGATAATCAGTGTCTTCAAAAATTCCTATTAAATGAATACTAATTTGTGCCCATGGTTTTTACATTTTTCTTCCTAACTTGTTTAGTGCTATGTTTTTGAAGTCATAAACTGATTTTTCATACAGGAAGAAAACCAAAATGAAAACAGGTAAAAATCAAAATAAAAACTGAACATCAAAATGCACTGGTATTCCAAAAAGCTGAAGTGGCTGACACATGGGAAACAGCACTTAACTGAGGTAGTGTTATAACACTTTGGGAAAAGCATCCCTTCATTAGCAGAACCCCTGTAAAGCAGAGGGTTAATTTACTCCTGTAAATTAAACGACTTACTGTCTCAGTATGTACAATAGTATTCTGCAAGCCATCACCAGCTGTAATTCTCAAATCTGTAAAATAGATATGAGATATGTCAACACTAACGAACATAAATGTTCAATAGGCAACTTGTTTCCGTATGTCTTAGTTGCACCTGAGCTGGCACGTTGTCAGTTCTGCATAGACTGGCATAAAATGAGTTTACTTTCTGTTTTACCCCTCCTCTAAAATCTGTTTTCTGAATTCTTAGAAAAATAAACAATAATCAGCCCTGTATTGTTATTTGCTTTCCTGTTTAAGGCCTAAAGAAGGAGTGATAGCTGAAGAGTCGATCCTTGGGCTTGGAATTACCCCAGACCACCTGGCACCATCACAAGTCTCTCTATCCTCAGATATCCTCTCTATCCTTAAACAACAGCAACTGAGCAGAGCAGAGAGGGGAAAAAAAGTACAGAAGACTCATGAAAACAGTAAATGTGGTGGGATTTAGAGCACAGTGAATTATTACCTGCAAATTAATCTTATCTGAAGGTCAGAGCAATTCTACTGTTTGTAGATCACGTGAAAATTGATTCCAGTTTCTGTCAATTTGTTATTGTTATACGTATTCTCTGAATGAGCCAAATCATTTATTTTCTCCTAATGCAGTTGGGTTTTTTTTTTTTGACTTATTACAAGTGGGGTCTGGCCTGGGTAAAACAGTGGCTTGCTCAGAGACAGATTGACTTTTGGTATTGGAGGTCTCTTTGTCCATAGGATGCTACTTCTGTTGTCATAAAGACCTTAGGCATCAACCTGTATGAAATGACTATTCTTAGTTTCTGCTATGTTTACAAATGGAAAGATAAAATATGTATGAAAGAGAAAATGCTGCATAATTCAAAGGAACACTTGCAATAGCATCTTTTCAATAAAGTAACAACCTGCTTTACTAACAGAGTAAGCTGAAAATAATGAGGTGAGAAGAAGTATTAAAAGACATGCATAATATGCATATGTGTAATTATTTTACACACAGAGACATTAGAAGGAAGTAATTTTGTTTTCAAAAGCGAAAAAATAACACTTCGAATGTAAAAAAAGCTGAACTTTGGATTGGCAATATCAGTTTTCCCTATACATACATTATGAATACACATAAATAGAGTTTCTCTCTGCCTTCATTAAAGCATCTGTATTTTCCTGAAGATCTCCCTTCTGACAGGAGAAAGGTAGTGGAAGAGCTCGAATTTTAAGCATTTTCCTCTAATTGTCAAGTACTGGAAAACAGACTTAAACCCCCTTATTGTCAACTGGGGGTAGAGGGAGGGATACCCTCCACAAAATTTTGTCTTAAGTCTTAATTTGAGTTATAAGACCTTTTAAAACATAATAATTCCATATATTAAAAATACACGTTCTTGGGATCGCTTTAATACTGCATGGAACATACTATTTGCTGCACAGAGCTTATCCTCATTTGATGTAGAAGTCAGAGGCATGGTGAATGAAGGGGGATGAAGGGGAATGAGAGGAACTATGCTCACTTATGAAAGGAGTTGGAATAGGACCCAAGAAGGCTGATTTCTACCCTTGTCACCTTTAGAGGTTTGTGATTTTTTTATGTGTTATTGAAAGCAAGAAAAACATTTAAGAGAAGGACTGCACTGAATCTACATGGGTTGACTTGACTGTTTTTGAACTTTTCTGCACAGTGGAATTGGACCTTTTACCAAATGCAAGCACTATGCAGATTGCATGTATGGCATTGACAGTCAAAAGTTACCACTTTTCAGGGTTTATAAACCATATATAATTGTCTCAAGTAAGCAGACGCATCAGAGAGAATTTCCACATGCTTTCAGTATCAGTCCACATAAAGTGCAAGAACAACAATAAATCAAAGGACCAGCTCTGCAGGTACTACCTGAAGTATGACTTCTTGTATTTGCAGAGACTGTTTCAGGGTATGAAGCTGATTTTATTTGATAACTAGTCATTGCAGCACAGGACTGGAAAAACAAGGCTTACCGGCAGTAAAATCAGAAAAGTAGGCAATAACCAGATCCAGAAATCCCTGCTGTGCACATTTTTAAATTGCTAGTTTAAGAGATGGGATCTTCCAGACAACACAGTGCAGTCCTACACATTTGTACAAGAGCCTGGGAATAGAAATACTCCTGCAGCAAATAGATAGCAGTTGTTTTCCTTTGGTAGAAATTTTTATCTTTTAAACACGCTGGGGAAGAAATCCCCAAAGTCAAATAAACAAAAAGCTATTTACCGTTTAGACTTATCAGTGTTTACCTGTAACACCACATGCTCTGGTTTATTTCCCATTCCTCACAGAACACTACTGCTTTGTGGCTGCCCAGACTGCCAGAGCAGATTTTCTGCCTTCACACTTTGGACACATAACATCTGACTCTTATGACAAGCATTTTCATTGGTTTTGGACACTGTCTACACAGGATCAAAATTGTAATGAAATATAGAAAATTGATTCTAAAAAGTATTTTACCACTGTATCATTAGACGCAGTCATGTGTGCGGTGCTCTTTTCCTAATGTCACTGCCTAAAGGTTACTATGTGGAACTGAGAAATTTTAAATTTAATAGTTATATATATTTTGAAGAACTGAACTTCAAAGTAGATTCTTGGTATTCAGTAAGTAAAATACATCTCTGATAAGTCCATCAAAATTTTCAACTTATGGTTTCTGTAAACCAATCCAACTATTCTTCCAAGTTTGCATGGAAAAAACTTGCAATCAGAATTACTGAATGTCTTGATTGAAATGCTTAAACTTTAGTAAATTTGTACGCCTTTAACTACATCAGTTCTGTAGATATTTTATGAGCAAAATGCATTAAACATTCACTTATATGAGTAAACAGCTGCTTTCTTGAGCCATCACAACATATATCATTCTTTTATGATCACTTTATAGGGCAGTCTGGACTTAAAATATAAAAGACTCTACTGGTCTTTATAATTACTTCCATATCAAGAACTACATTTGTAACATGCAACTTCCTCCTCCCACTTATTTGTAACCTAGTAAAGGCATCACATAAATGAAAGCTAGTTTATTTTTCACAGCCGCATCAGTAGGTAAAATAAAAGATATTACCTATTTGAATAAGCACTGTTATATCCTTAGACCATCATGACCACCACATCCTACTTATTTTAACTAGTACAATTGATTTGTAAAAATAAATATTGTTTGCATCTGTTCTACAATGACACCTTGAGGTGTAGAACCAGTTCTGGTGAAGGAACTAAAATAAAACTCTCCTCTTTTGTAACTCTAAAAAATACCAAACACTAACCTTCACTAAAAATGTATTCAGTTCTCATAGAATTAATATTGCTGAGATAAGCTGGCCTGATCATATCCCTGGTATTTTGATAATGCTACTTTTTGTTCTCTAATATTTATACTTCTTAGTGAAAATTAATCACACTTCATTCAAGAAGGCTTATACTAAGTTACCTTATGCTAGTTGAAATTATTCTTCCCAACAACCTTTTGACAATCTTTGCTATGATAATAGATTTCAGAGAACACTTAATGGTTCCCAGTGGTAAGAACCACATCACTCGTCCATAGTATCCAGAGAATGTAGGCAGAAATTTGGTGTCACCCTTCTGGACTTCCCCTGCCCCATTCCTTCTAGTGTTATGGGGAACCACAGCTGTGACACAAATTTGTCACCGAGGTTCTTATGAAGTGCAGATCAAATACTACTAAAGAAGGCAAACTCCTGGTTCACTTTTCAGTGAGATATAGACAATTTTTGTGTCAGGACAAGACTAACCCTCACCAAACAGAAAAAGGTTTCTGTGGAAAAACTGGTTATTCAACCCAGAACTAGCTCGGCCACATGGGGTAGAAAGAGGCAGTGGCAGGAAAAAGACAAGTGCTAGTGTTGACCAAAAGGAAGGAATGGGAAAGGATAGAGGAGCAGGCAGAAGGACCACACTTCTGAGTGGCAGCAAAGTGTTTACATCAGCTCAGCTCTATAGGCAAAAGAGTATTCCCGACAACAAAAGAGCAACAGATTGCAAGTGCTGTAAGACTGCTCTTTGCTGAAGTATGACAGCAGTTCATGGTCAACACTGGCTAGAAAAAGATGAGTATCTAATTGTGGATCAATTTCTATTTTCTGTTATCCCAGTACAAACATGCAAGTTGGTAGATAATAAAGCAGAATTCCTGTATAAATGAAACCAGGGATTTGTTCTTAAGGTAAAAAGGCAAGTAACTCAGACATCCAACTAATATTTTGAGGTTCTAGCTTTGTCTTAGTTGCACTTATTGTGCCTCAGACACCCATTTTTAAAACTAAGCTGTTTTATACTTAACTATTTCACTAGGCGTATAAAAAAAATCATTCTTAAAAACAAAACAAAAAATGAAAAAAAGCCCAAACAACAAAGAAATGCACCAATATTTTAATAACTTATGTCAAAGACTGAAGGAAAAATCTGGGGGTTGACACATGCAAGCTGAGCCCAACTTGTAAAGACTATTTAAATATTAATCACAAAGTACTAGAAACAGTCCAGATGGCAAAGTAAATACCTGCTGACAAACACAGTTTGAAAAGCCTTCGCTTTGCATTTCAAGAGTCCATGCAAGCTTGGCAAAAAACACATGACAAAATCTACTGATACTTCTGGAGCAATGGTATAGAGGACCAAAACTCTGGCAGTTCAGATAACTTTAGAATGGAGCCATGGAGTTGGCAACAGCAACAAAAAAGCATAACAAAAATGCATAAACTGCTCTGAGATTTTCAGTGTTATTGCCTCTTGATCAGAGGGAGTCCTCAGCTGGATTACTGGTGGGGAACCAAAACCAGAGGTGTTTCAACATGAACTCTTCTACAAGACAGCTCAGATTCCTCTCCTTCATAGACAAAATATATCCTGAAGACTTTTACCACCCCTGAGGCAATGTGCTTTCAGGGTCTTCTTTCTTACCTTAACAACAGTGGACAAGATTTTACTTGTTCACTAGTGACTGCTTTGAAAGGTGGAAAGAATAGAGAGGAATTTCTACCTCCTGGGTCCTGGGACATCTGAGGAGCACCTCAGTCTTTGTTACTAGAAATCTGTGCGATGAAGTGCCCTGGTAGCAGACCAGGAAAGTACTTGGTACCTCTGAAGGTGGCTGCAGTGGCCTGTCAACATCATGGCTCAGCCCTACATGGCGACTTTTGACAGTACCTGGTTTCCAGAATTCCTGTCACCTTATTCACACACCCTAGAACAGATCCAAATCAAAACCTCTTGGTTAAGCACATTCAGGCTAAATGGAAAGAAAAACAAAATGTGAATACCACCCTTCTTCATATTTTCAACATGGACAACCTTTCCCTCCCCTAGGTTCATACCTGTCCCTGTGGCTAGGCAGCACCTACAGGAACTTATCCCAGGGCATGATACAAGGTTTTGGAGGTGGAGCACTGATGGCCTCATTGCCAGCACTTGTGAGGGTTTTTGGCTTTGGAGCCAGGACCTTAAGGTCTTCCTGCTGAGTCCTTTGTAGGGAGTATCCTTTCTGGCTTGTGGAGCCAATTATTATCAATGGGCTGTCACAGCCCAAATACATTTTCTTTCAATGAACCTATTTAATAAGAAAACATGGCAGCAAGATGAAAGTAGATGATTTGGAAAATGTAACATCTAAGGATTTTTTCTTTACAGAGCTTTTTAAAAAATTATATAAGACTTGCAAGAGCTGTATTTTATATGCAGTTAGAAAGAGAGCGATTTTAATGGAAATTTTCCAGCAAGTAGTTGATTTGCAGAGTGCTGAGCAGCAAAAGCTTCATCTGAGATCAATAAAGACTTCTACTACATCCCATTTCAGGTAATTAAACGATGCATGACTTCTTTGAGAATATTATGTGATGCTTTATTTTGTTTTCTAGTAGTTTTCATCTATTGCAATTTCCACAGAAGTTGTTTTTGTGGTATTTGTTTCTTTCCACCAGCCACTATGAGAAATTAGTTTTCAGGCTTGGGTTTGTTGATAAACAATTAACATTTCCATGTAGTTTTGCGTGGAGGAATCTAAAAAGTAAGAGGCTATTTTTGCTGTCACTTGGTTGGATGAAAGACCTTTGTCCTGAAGAATAATAGTTGTCATATATCTAATGGAAAATAAGAAATGAATGCTGTGCTTTCTACATAGGAAAAATAATCCTTGAACTTACATTTGAAATTCTTTCCAAAATAAGGGATATTTTACAAATAACTGGTTATTGCCTAAATAGCTGGGCATAATAAATGATCTGCAGAATAACAGTGAGAAAATTCTTCAGTTTTGTTTGCAAATATATTTCAATGTCTGCTGACTGTTAAAGTGGAATTCTGTTACATTCTTGCTACTTTGCAGTTAAAAAGAGCAAAATAAACTATTGACTAAGTTACAGCTGATCCAGTGCCCTCTGAGTTGTTGGAGAGACTCCAAATGCTGTCTGTTGAAACTAAGCTTTAGTATCCAGTGGAAAATTTAAGAATAAAAGTTGCATTTGTCAAGGCTACCACTGTGGGCAAAAGACTACCACAGTGAGGGTTACTTACAGTCTTGTAGGATTTAGCTGATGTGAGAGGTAACTTCTGCACCTCGATCTGTGTGTGCCCCAACACACTCCACGTGTTGCATATGAGCTGCTGAGTGCATCCGAGGCTGCACAGTATGTCTGGTGCGTGTAGGCTGGAACACACGCTACATGTGATATAGCAAACACCAGACCTTTCTTTTTGGCCCTTCCAAAGTGCTGAGACAGAGCACCTTTGAATATGACAGCTCTTACCTGCTTGTGTTCTCTTCTCATCTTACTTCTCCCTCATCTTCTTAAAACTTTCGCCTGGCAACTTAAATGTGGCCTTTCACACATCACATTTACTCAGCAATAAACAAGATACAACCAGTTATTGTTCATAAAGTGCCAGGACAGCAGTGATAGGAAGCCGTAAGGATCTGATGCAGACGGACAGTTATGGGAACTGCCAGCCACTGGCAGTTGCTTGATGTCTCAAGAGAACAAACTGCTCAGTTTCCCCAAAGAAACTGAGTAGAGGTTTCTGTCAGTGGAAAAAGGAATAATAAACTTGGCAACTCAGAGGTTGTAAGGCAGGACCCATGTCCCTTCCTGCTGTTTTACTATTTGGGTCTTCTTGAGTTTGTTTCTATCACTTAGGCCTCTTTGAAATTCAGTAGATGAGAATGATAAAAAGTATGTTGTGCTGAATGTCTAAAATATGACTTTGTGAAATACATACTGAGGAATTATTCTGTTAAAACCCATCAAAAACTGGACAGATTCCTACATGACTAAGTAATATTTATTTAAAAAGCAACTCAAGAGAAATCCTTTGAAATGTTTAATCACAGATTTGTTGGACTATACCTTATATATATGTGCATCATTCATTACCATATTTCTTCTTGTGGAGAAAGACAGGTTATGACACATAAGGATAATAGGCTATATGAACTATGAAAGGTCAAGTCTAAAATGTTATTTGATATTTGCTAGAATGCATCGTTTTCTTTCAAGAAGGAAAAGAAACCAAAACAGATCAGTTTTATCCAGTCTGCTGAGTTTATTTTCTATCCTTTTCTTATTCTTGGCCTCCAGAAATAATAAACTGGCTGTATCTACTGACATTTTTCTGGAAGATTGATCTTCTCAGTCACACAGATTTTGCAAACATATTACCAGCTTGCATTTATATAGCTCATTTCATCTCAAAGAATCCCAAAACCTTTTACAAATTTAATGTAGTGGAATACATACCCATCCCACACAGAACACAGCCATCTCTGGGACAGAGCACACTATGTGCCTATAGCTAATATAATTTTAAGACAGGAAGTAAGACAGAGTATTGTATCACCTTAAAAATTCAAGACAAAAGCTAAAGTGGCTGCATATCAATAAAACTATACACCATATCTCTTTGTTTTCTAAGTAATGAAAGCTAAGGACCTTTCACAAGTCTTGGAAAAACTTCACCAAGCGTCAGCATTAAAACTGTACGAATGCCCTTACTGGGCAGACCGGGAGCGCTGCCAATGCTGCATTTTATTTCTGAGACCAGTAAGTGCCTCGAAGAGAGTTTAAGAACAAAGGGATCACATAATCCTGCTCCCCTAGGTCTTGCTCAGCCTGAAGCAGGGTTAGGGATTTCCTGAGCCAAAATAATGTTTTCTTTAATAACCCTCCAGAGAGTTTACCCTCCCAGACTTGCCTGGTTCCTCTTCATAATCATATGTTGTTGGGTTTTTTTAATTGTTATTTGCAAATCCCCGAGGAAAGATGTCCCAAGCTTAATTTTACACAATTTTCACACAGTGAAAATTTTCAGTTCACTTCATACAAGCTCCAAACAAGGTGATAACCATTACTTACCACTTTTATTTGATGTCACTTCCCTCTTTTATCAAAAGAAACAGTAAACTCATTCCTTAATTACTTTCTCCACAGTACTTAAGATTTTAGAGGTCTGTACTATATCCTTCCTTATCTGTCTTTCTTTTTACAACTGAAAATTCAAATTATCTTTATTCATTTCAATGATTGCTATAATTCCATAGTTTCAGCTGTGGCTGTTGCACAGTCTTGCTATCTTCTCCACATTGTTTTTGGATGAGAGGAACTTGAATTGCACTCACTGGTCAGCTTACAAAGACAGGAGGGCTTTACCCAGTGACATCATAATAATAATTCCCATTTTGAGCTCTATTCTTTATGTAGCATGTTTTGAATAAACTTGAGCTGTGAGAAACCTCCCAGATATGATGACAACATAAAGATTTAGAAGAGCAGGTGTTATCCCACTGTGGCACTGCAAAGCTCCCTGTCTCAGGCCAGGCATCCATCAAGATCTGCAGGTCCTGGCTCACCCCACCCAAGAAATAGCAGTGCCCTGCCAATAAACAGGAACAGTGCAGCTGGGTGGCAAAGGGTAGGGAGGATGAGGAGGTCTGTAGCAAGGAAAAATGCTGGATAACACGAGCTGATAATCTCTGAAACTGCAACTGCTGCAGCCTGCCCAGGGATCAAGCCCTGGAAGTCAAGAATAAGAAATGACTGTGAGTTTCCAACCATGCCACTAGTTTTTCTCCCTCTGTATATGTAAGGTCTTTCATCTCTTTTTTTTTTTTTTTCCCCACAAACACATTTCTCATGGACACTTAATCATTTTTAGTAAACGCATTTATCATTTGTTATTTTCCAGAATGAAGACATCACAGAGTACCTCAGGCATGTTTTCACCAAAGCAGGGCAGACAGGCACTATCATTTGTCTGATGATTTGTTATCTCTCTGTATATTTAAAATTGGTCACACTATTTCCTTCCTAATCTGCAACATACTTCCATTTTTCTTTTGCCTTACTGCATTTTATAGCTATAACCATTTTGATGTCCACTTCTAACACCCCACATATTTACATTTTAGATTTTCAAGAAATTCCGTCTGACCAAAACCCTGCCTTCATTTCATTTTTTGCCAACTCTGTTGTCCTGCTTTTTTTTCTATCTAAACTGCATTCTTTTTCTACTTTCCAACTAGACTGATGCACAACTCTAGTTGATATGTTCCTGACTGTATTTTGTGTGCTTCCTTCTGTACCATTAATGGACAAATAAAAAAATAAAAAAAAGGGAGAACTAAATACAAACTCCAGCTAACTTCCCTCTGTTGCATTCACCATTGCACACTGCTATGTAGTTTCGTTACCCCCTTTTTAAGCTTCTGTGCCAGTATTTGTCTCATGTAACAGTATCAACCAATTTGGATTTTTTTATTTATGTTTTTTTAGGATTCATGTGTACTTTGGAAGGCACACGTGATGTTTTCCCTGCTGAGAACAGTTTTGTCTAGTACTCTCACTCTTTAGAAGAACCTCACACATTTCTCCAAGCCACCCTTCCATGTAAAATCCCATTACATTTGTGATTCAGTATTCAGTAGGACAGTTTTCTGAATCTTAAGGATAGAAGTAGTCTTGTTAGAAGCAAATGCTTCAAATAGGGCACACCTAAATGTCAGTTAATTGGGAAAATGTACAAGTTTTATGGTGTTTTAAATAGCAATGTTCACCTGAAAACGGGTACCAAAAGTCGTTGTATACTATTCTTTGCATAGTGTCTTAGAGAGCCCTTTAGCTAGAGCACTATTCCAAACATAATATAACCATGTCCAGCCCTCCCACACCGGAAATTAAACATGGAGAGGGGGAGAAACCCACATAGTACTAAGTATTTTCTTTTTCAGAGCTCATTCTGAAATGATGATCGAAGGGACAGTAATATTCACCTGAGGTCCCTGTGACAGGGTGGAGCCACATAAAAGGCAGTCCCTGTGACTAGGTGGAGCCACATAAAAGGGCAGCCTGCCCAAAACAGTCTTCTCAGTTCTCCTTTTTGCTGTTCTCCAGCTCCAACCAACCATCCATATGTATCGCCATTATAAGAGGTCAGCGCTGAAAATGCTAAGAGACATGAATTTCACTGAATTTCACTGAATTTTTTGGAGTTGGAAGGGACCATAGAGATCATCTAGTCCAACTCCCC
>BJBW01005236.1:79267-97456 GCA_004320125.1 Scolopax mira | reverse complement strand
TGCTCTGCTCTGTGGAACTGGGATTCACTTGTTTGCATTTATGGAATTCTTCTGTGGTTATGATTTAATTCTGTATCTTGCAATGAGCTGGATAAAAGCTCATTGTTTTAAAGCATACATGTAAAAAGGAGTTTCACTGATTCTGCAAGCAAATGTTCTTCCACTCACACCCAGCATTTTAAAGTATTTGACCTTGTAACCTGGTAATGTCAACATTTTTGTAAAAGTCTATCTGCTTTTATACTATTTTTTATATATATATATAAACTATTTTATATATTTTATTTTTTATATATATATATATAAAAACTATTTTTATATATATACTATTTTATACTATACTATTACAGTATCTGCTGTAATGCTGAGCTTTCTTATAATTTAGAAAGGTCATAATGTATAGGGAAATGTTATTCTGAAGTGTTTGATGGTTTGCCATTTCTCTTGATTCTATTGAATCTGTTTTGGAGGGAGAATGGAGGGTGAAAGTTTTTTTGGGTCTGTCCCTGTATGCTGCAAGTATGGTATTCAAGTATAATTTGTTACCTGTCTGAATAAGCTTTTTGTTAAAATCTGTTGGAGTAGTAAACTGACTTGACACTTGGTGCTATAGAAGACTTTGAAAATCAGGAGCTCAAGGAGCTTGTTTTAATGATTGCTATTTTTGAGATGTTGTAGGAATTCTCTTTGTGTCCTATTCCAGGAATGGCTGATCTTCTTTGAAGATACGCCTCTTTTTCCCTAAGAGGTTAGTTTACAGTTTATCTGTTTGAATTAAGTTATTATTGTTAAATAAATAATAGAACATTGTTAAATAAACTTGTAGAAAGATTGGTCAAAGGTCCCGAAAGTATAGGTTTCTGTCTTTTTACTTTCGTTCTGTATTTAATTACTGACAAAGGACAATAAAATATGTCCAGTTAGAGGATTGGGCTATTTAGGGAAAAGGTAGAAAGGACGTATGAAGGCGTATTGTAAAAAAATTATTATATCCTGTGACGGGTGTTGTCTAGGCTATTCCTAACTGTGTTCCATAAAATGAAATCTCTAAACAGAATATTAAGGACAATCTACGAGATTTTTTGTTCAAGACCTGGCCTATAGTTAAAATTGTCTGTCAAAGGTGTTCAAAGGCCTGCTTCCTATAGCATTTAATTTGTTGCCATTGTCTATCAAACTGAACTGTCCCCTTCTCCAATAGTGGATCGATTCCTGATAAAAATTCTGTGTTTTCTGGCTCACTTGCTTCTTAAGCTGTTAGTTAACAAATACCATTCATAGCAGTGTACTGGCATAAATCAGTTATAGGGTGCTTAATGAAAGACTGTTTTGACTTGAGAAGTCACTGATAAAAAGAGCATTTTTAACTTTTGACTTTTCAAAGAATCAAAATAATTGCCTGGCAAATAGAATAAAACAGGAGAGAGATTGTCTTCTGAGGAAATAGGCAAACAATGCAAAATTTATAAAATAATTAGCATGTAGTTGGGGTTTTTTATTGTTTTGTTTGTTTGTTGTTGTTGCTTTAAAATTGATTAAATACTTAAATATCCACCTACACATTTACCACTTTTTTTATTGAAATCACTTGCAAGAACAGTATAGGGGCTTGTAGAGCAGTCATAAGCAATGAGACAAATACTGAACCAAATAACTGAGTCCTTTCTCTAAAACTGAAGAGACTTCATTACAGCTCTTGAGTTATCTTCCACTTCTGTCCTTGTAGTAGAATTTGAGAGTCTGGAGGTCAGTGAGACTCACATTTACTCGGTTCAGGAAAAGTAACCAATTTTTGCTGTTTCTTAAGGGAAATTTCTGGTACATCCTAATTTGCTTTATTTTTACTTAAGTAAGCAGTGGTTGTACCTTGACAGCTGAGAAAAGCCTAATTGTGTCCTGGCATGTTCCAGTTTCTCTTTGCCATATATCTGCACATTTTAGCAAGGGAACTTCTGCAGTAAAATGCAAAACTTATATCTTTTGCTTTCTGATATACAATCTAGGAGGGATTAAACCTGAATTCATAGGTTCTGTCCAAACTAGGTATTCCAGAAATACTTTTCAGCTAAGTAGTTGAAATCAGTTAACCTTAGTTTTATTTTTATTGGAGTAGATTAAAATTCTTCTTTATTCTTAAATTTTGGCTGTCATGCAGGAATCAGAAAACATAAAGCCTGAGAATTGTGTGAAGTGGTATGTGAAGTGCAGTGTGATAACCAGTTTTATACCGACATCTCTCAGAATTTTGTGGGAAATGGCAATAAGCCAGTATCAAGCAAAGCTATTGCCATTGTTTCTTGTATCATGGTTCTCATACATTGTGTGCAAGATTCTCTTTAAAACACACACAAAAAAATCCTTAGCCGACATAATCATAGAGAAAAAAAAAAAAAGATTGCAAATAAACTGAAAAAAACTGGTATGTGATATCCCAACTAAGATGTAGGAGATACTTGCCTGAAAAGATGGCTTTGCGATCCAGTGCAGCTGTTACAAAGCAAGCAGGTGCCTCTTCAAATTTGTGTTCAAAACATAAAAAGAGAAGTCCCAGTGAATGCTATTGCTAAGTTCAATACAAAGGTAAGTGGGTGAAGTGGACTACTCTGCTGGGGATGAGGACAGATGATCTTGCAGACCTTTCTGACCTGACCTAGTAGCCACATACACGGTTTTGTGTGTGGCTTTGATTTAAGCTATAACCACCAAAACTGAATTGAGCTGCCATGAGATCTGATTCTACCCAATCCTGAAGAATTTTTATGTACAGTGAAACTTGATTAAACTTTATTGTTGTTTCATTGGTTTTTTTGGAGTTATGAACTTGTGTTTGTGTGTTTATTAAAGCTGAATTGAAGGTTATGCGTGACATTAAGTTATTTTTGAAGGTTGTTGAACAGTACAGCTCTGTGTGTGTGCGATCTGGATTTGTTTCCCCTGCTACTTCAGTTCTGTACTCTGAAATGTGTGCAGTCTTCTGTCCTACAGCAAGATCTTGTTTCTTATCATATATGCATTAGAAAGTGAAAGTTGATAGTCATAATAAATTCTTACATGGTTTGTAATTTAACTGATTGAAATCATGCGTATCAATGTTGCAAAAATGTTTAGTTCTGCAATAAGCAATTTAGTATAGTTTGTTACAAGAGGGACCAGACCATAGGGACAATTGCAATGAATTCTTACCCTTGCCTCTGCTCCCACATGGGATATAGCCCTTCAAGAACAGGTCTAGTGTGGGTACTGCTCTCCTTGGGATACAGTCCTTCAGGAATGGCCTGCTCCAGTGTGAGCCCTCTGTGGTGCCACACATCCTTCCAGAAATCCTCCTCCTATGTGGGTCCCTCTCCATAGCCACAGCTCCTGCCAGGAGCCTGCTCTCCAAGGGCTGCCGTTTCCTTCAGAACACATTCACCTCCAGTGTGGGGTCCCTCCTTCTGAATTCTGACACAGAGATGCATGTTTTGCACAAAATAATAGATCATAGTATCTTCTTGGTGTTTTTTCTCACATTGGTCTTGGTTTCTGCTTTTTTTTCCTTTCCCAGTGTGCCCTGTTTTTCTTCCATTTATTTCTGTGACCTACTCTTATTTTCCCTTATATAATGGTGACTTCTCACAAAGAAATTCAGGTTGTTTCTTGATTATCCATCTATGCCCTATATACTCCATATATATATGTGTGTGTATATATATATATAGACACTTTATAGAAAAATCTAGTGATCGTGTAATCACTGGCAATTGTGTTGTACTTATCTTTTTACTTTTTAAAAAATCCACTTACTCTTAAGACTTGTTCTGCTTAAATGCTGGTGTGTTTTATTGTGTTCAGTTACCTTAGTATTAGCATAGTTGTATTTTGTGATACTGAAATTCTGAATTCTTTTTTAGAAATGTTAGATTTCTTGCTTTTTTTGTTTGTTTACAGAATTATTACCTTTACTAGTTTCGAAAAAAAACCCCAATATTTAACTAGAAAAAATGTTAGTAATAAAAAGAACTACAATAGTTGAAAATTCATTTATCTGCTTCTAGTATCCATTTTACATTGCTCAATTGTAAGCTAACACTAAATTGAATTAGATTCAATGATTTGGTTTTCATCTTCCACTCTTCTCATAATCTTTTCTTTAATTAAGAGGTTGTTGTTATCTGAGCCATTTGGAACAAGGAAAAACTGCAACATTAGTTTTGTAATGAACTCTAACAAACTTGTGTTGAAATATTTTCAGTAAATGAAGTTGCTTGTGATATTTATTTTTTTTATGAAGCGACAATGCTCTAAATCTCAGTTTAACTACGTCATCTAGGCTGGGTTTATAGGAGGATATTCCAGACTTGTTAGAAGTTTCCTACTACATCCAATTCAAGGAACAAAATGGTGTGCAATTTGTCTGGGTGGTGGACAGAGGGAGCATGCCAACAACCCTCCCCCCTACATTCCTCTCAAATACAATGTAGATTGGCTATGAAAATCTGCTAGTAGACTGACCACTCATAACAAAACTGTAACATAACATAAATCCACTGATAACAATTTCTTTTTCTTGCACTCATGCCTTTTGTTATATTTAGTAAGGATAACTCATTTTCAAAGTACATTCCCAAATAATGGTAGTCCTATTTTATTGGGGGTGTTGCAATCAGTTTATAAGGCTTTCCCTGCTCCTTTTTCCTCCTCATGCTCTTCCCTTTCTCCAACATAGGGACCCTCCCATGGGATACAGTCTTCAGGACTTTCTCCAGTGTGGATCCTTCCCATGGGCTGCAGTTCCTCACAAACTGCTCCAGTGTGGATCCCCTTCTAGGGTTCTTCAGGAGTAGACTGTTCCAGTGTGGGTCCCCGAGGGCTGCAGTTCTTGCTTAGGAGCCTACTCCAGTGCAGACTCTTCAGGAACTGCAACTTCTTTCAGGGTATGTCCACCTACTGTAGTTCAGAGTCCTCTAAAGGCTTCAGGGTGGATATCTGCTCCTCCATGGGCTGCAGGGGGACAATCTGCTTCACCATGGTCTTTTCCAGGGGCTGCGGAGGAATCTCTTCTCCAGCACTTCCTCTCCTTCCCTGCAGAGTTGTTTCTTTCACATTTTTCTCATTCCTCTATTGGCTGTTGTGCAGTGTTTTTTACCCTTTCTTAAATATGTTACCACAGAAGCACCACCAGCATTGCTGATGGGATCAGCTTTGGGCAGCAGCAGGTCCAACTTTGAGTTGGGTGAAATTGGCTCTGTCTGGCATCGGGACAGCTTCTGGTGTCTTCTTACAGAAGCCACCTGAGCAGCCCCCACTACCAAAACCTTGACATGTAAAGATGTAGACCATATTTAGAAAGTTCTACACATTTTGACTGAAAGAATTAATGCTTTGCTCTTTTTTAGGTATATACGTCGTACTCAGGGAATTCAGTGAGCCTGATTTGAAGTCCTTTTTAGTGAAGGAATATGCAATGAATTTAATTCATAGTTCATATGAAATGTGTAATTGAACTTAAAATTTTAAATAGTCTTTCATTTGCTTTATCCTTAGAGACTAATCCTAACTCTATTAAACATTCTTCCTTTAGTATATTTCTATTTTTGCATAACAAAGGGAAAACAAAGGGCACTTCAGTGAACCTTTATCCTTATTACACTGTGCTGCTGATAGTGATCTGGATATTAAAATGAAAGTGGAGGCTTCTCATGTGTTTTTCCCTTTTAAGCAAGTAATTAGTATCATCCAACTTGATCATTTTTTCAGAATATGAAATTAGCAGTTTGTTAAGATATCGTCTTTCAATGAAAAATGTTGATCTTCCTTGACAAGAGAATTTTACCTGTTTTGATACCTGGTCAAAGCAGAAGGATTTTTTTAATTTTTTTTTTTTTTTTTTGTGAATAAGATGCTTTTCAAATGCAATTAAAATTCAGAATGTGAGAACTAGCACATGCTTTCTCTCTCTGGTCTTTGGGCTTGTGAAAAATATCTGTGACTCCCACAAAAAGAAAAGGAGTCTTTTTGGTTTTTTTCACGTGTTTCAGGCAGTTTCATGAGTTTGTTTCACAATCATAAAAGATTTTATTATCAATTTAGAAATGATTATTGAGTTATCAAATTGTGACCATTCTTCTGAAGGATGATGGGTAGAAGGGGGGGATGAGGGGGGAAGAGTAAAAGCCTTTAATGCTTAGACTTTCCAAAAAGGCAGGCAACTTTCCTGCTGTTTGGCTAGAGGGTTTTCCACTCTGTGGATGTGCAAGAATGAAAAATCACATTATAAAAGTGAATTTCTGCTTGAAAGCTTGTAATGTTTTAGCAATGGAAGTACGTGTATATTAATAGAAGCTTGAAAGGATTTTGAGTGGTGCTTTGCTTACATATTTCTGTTCTATCAAAAGAAGTGCAATTCCTCCTTCTCAAATAAGTTTATATCTAGTAGTTTGCAGTACGGTGATGGAGAAAATGGATAAAAATCTTACCTTGAATTTCTTATCATATTCTGAAAATCTTAGCTTAGAAATCTAAAATTTATTTAAGTTTCCAGTATTTCCAAGAAAATTGGTTATTTTTGTCTGAAACACACCAGCAGGTATTTCTAGATTTCATAGTATTAACAATCCTTCTTTCCAGGTATTTGTTTGTCATATCTGAGTGTGCGTTGTTTTGAGGAGTGGTATTTGTAATATTTATTTTGGAAAAGGGGAGAAAAATGTAACTGGGGAGGTGGTAATAGGACAGCCCTACTTTGTTGGCAGATGGACAGGTACTAAGAAAAGCCTGCTTGGTAAGGTCACATTCTGAAGTAGCAGTTAAACCCTTTTGCATCTTTTTTTTTTTTTCTTACACCTTTCCTTTTTTTACCTATTTTCAGTGGCTTTTCAGTGCTTAAAAAATTAACTATTCTAGAAGGTGATCTGAGAAAGTCAGGTCTGCTTAGGCTTTGAAGTTTGCCCCTTTAGGTCAGCTTGAAGGCACTGAGGACAGCAACTGTGGGCAGAGCTCAGGTCCTGGGTTGACAGTGATTCTGACACCTTGACTTGTGCTTCTTTTTGCTTTACTTGGTTCTTGTGTTTTATCTTGTGCGTTTCCTGGTGCTCAGAAAAGAGTTCTGAGGCTGTTTTTAATTTCTATTTATTATACAAATTAGTAGGGGATAATGAACTTGGGTTTTGCCTAGCTCTCCTGGAAATAATGTTCTTCTATTAAAAAAAAATTTATAAACTGTTTTCTTACATCCTTTTGTTTATGATTTCCAGGGCTGCTATTGCTGCATGAGTTGCCAACTAAGTATGATTCAGATGTTTCCTTTATTGTTCAGTGAACGGGGTTTGTTTATGGCTTGGGCTGGGGGGTTGTGATACTCTTGCGATTGTCACTCTTCATAGGAGTTAAGAACCTGCAAGTCGTTTTGTGAACCTGATCTCCAAAAGGGGCAGACAGTGTAAATAACAATTCTTCATCCTCTATTTCTTTCCTGTATAAAACTTCAATTAATTTCAAAAGAAAGCTGTCTAATAGGTAAAACACTCTGTACCTGCTGAATTGGCAGAGCATTTGAAGGATTTTGCTTAATTGATTTTTCCTGGTACAGACAGTGAGTAGAACTTACTTTCTGTGTAGGAAACCCATGAAAAATGATTCATTTAACAAAGAGCACATAAGTGGTTAAAAGGTTGGTGAAATTCCTCAAAATACCTCAAATATTCAGGTATTCAGCTTTTCTTACAAATTAGGTTTCCCTTATAAACTATCCTTTTAATCTGTGCTTAATACAAATTTTCATTTAAAGCTTCTAGTCAAATAGGAAAGAAATACACATTGTCCAATTTCAGTATGCAAAGAGTAAATCCATTTAGAAAGCATCCAATTTCATTGCTGTAACACACACAAGAAAATTCAAGTCACTGTTCTTTATTCAATGTATAAATACTATGCTTCCTCTGATGGAGTGCATAATAGGTTTCTTATTGTCATGAAATATTTCTTTTGAAAATATGCACTGTGCTTATGCTCAGCAGATCAAATTTTAGAAAAGGTTGTTCTTAAAAACATAAATAGGAGGAATCATATATCTCTTTTTTCCCTTGGGTATCTGTACCTGAAAAATGCTTTGGTACAATTAACCCTTTCCCCACCAGACCCAGCACATAGCTGAAGATTCAAATTTGTAAAATCTGAATTACACCAAGAGGCAAACTGGTTTTGACAGTTTAGAATTATTGTTTTCAAAAAAGTATCTTTAATGTTACACCAAATCCAGTGTGGATTCCTCCCAAAAGAGGGTCTTCCTTTCCAGGCCCAGCGGCATGCTCATACTATTTCTGTTGTTGTAGAAGTTATAGTAGCGGCCTGCTGGCACATTGACCAGTTGATCTGATAGAAAATTAACTTATTGCTTGAGGGAGGACAATAAGTTAATTAATAAGGGAGGGGAGGGTTCAGCTTCCTGAACCAATGCAGGTGAAGAGGAGGAGGAAAATACAAGGCAGCCAACAATTGCAATGGGTTTGGTATATGGTGAAAATTTATCTTTAACTTTTTTTGGAGGAACAGTCCAATAAAGTCTAGTTTGAAGCAGCTTATGGAATCACAGAATTGCCTAGGTTGGAAGGGACCTTTCAGATCATCTAGTCCAACTGTCAACGTAACACTGACAGAAACGGTCACTAAACCATATCACTTAGCACTTTATCTACCCATCTTTTAAATACCTCCAGGGGTGACAATTCTACCACTTCCCTGGGCAGCCTGTTCCAATGCTTGATAACCTTTTCAAAATTTTGTTAAAATTTTTCTTAATATCTAATCTAAACCTTCCCTGGTGCAACTTGAGGCCATTTCCTCTTGTTCTATTACCTGTGATTATGGAGAAGGGACTGACCCTCGCCTCTCTACGGCTTCCTTTCAGGGAGTTGTATAGAGCAGTAAGTTCTCCCCTCAGTCTCCTCTTCCCCAGACTGAACAACCCCAGCTCCCTCAGCCTCTGCTCATAACACTTGTGCTCCAGAGCCCTCGCCAGCTTCTTTGCCCTTCTCTGGACCTGCTCCAGCACCTAGATGTCTCTTTTGTAGTGAGGTGCTCAAAACTGGACACAGCACTTGAGGTGAGGCCTCACCAATGCTAGGTATAGGGGGATGATCACCTCCGAGTCCTAATCACCACACTGCTCGTCAAACAGGCCAGGATGTTGTTGGCCTTCTTGGCCACCTGGGCACACTGCTGGCTCATGTTCAGCCGACAGTCGACCAACACCCCCAGGTCCTTTTCTGACAGGCAGCTCTCCAGCCATTTTTCCCCCAGCCTGTAGCGCTGCCTGGGGTTGTTGTGACCCAAGTGCAGGACCTGGCACTTGGCCTTATTGAACCCATCTAGCCTGTCCAGATCCCTCTGCGAAGCCTTCCCATCCTCAAGCAGGTTGATACTTCCACCCAACTTGGTGTCATCTGCAGACTTATTAATGGTGCACACAATCCCATCATGCAGGCAATTGATAAAAATATTAGGGAGTACTGGCCCCAGTACCAAGCTGTGGAGAACACCACCCGTAACTGGCCACCAGCTGAATTCAAATCCTTCACCACTACTCTCTGGGTCCAGCCAACGACCCAGTTTTTTTACACAGCAAAGCCAATTCCCATCTAAGTAAGGAGCATCCAGTTTCTCCAGCAAAATGCTGTGGGAAATGGTATCAAAGGTTTTACTGAAGTCCAGGTAAATAGCTGTAGTCTATCATCTTTGCGGCCCTTCCCTGGACTCTCTCACAGAAGAGAGTCTGTGTCTCTCTTCTACTGGGAAGCAGTAGAAGAGGCATTAGAAAGCAGCTACTTGTGATGTAGCCTCACAAGTGCTGAGTATAGAGGAAGGATCTCCTCCCGTTACCTGCTTACAATACTTTGACTAACTCAGCCAAAGTCCTATTAAGCTGCCTTTGTAGCAAAGGCACGTTGGTGGTACGTGTCCAGCCTGGTGTTAACGAGGACCCCCAAGGTTTTGTCTGCCAAGCTATTTTCCAGCTGGGTGGCCACCAACATGTACTGGTAGCTGGGGTTATTCCTTCCTAGGTGCAGGACTTTGGAATTTCTTCTCCTTTTTGGACTTCATGATGTTGCTGTCAGCCCATTTATTCAGCCTGTCGAGGTCTCTCTGGGTGGCAGCACGACCCTCTGTTGTGTCAGCCACTCCTCCCAGACTAGTTTCATCAGCATTGTACATTTGTGTTTCTGGTAATTGCTCTACCAATCACTAGACATCTTAACTGTTTTGTGAGATGTTTTTCATTGATTTTTGAGACTCAAAAGGTTGTCTGATTTGACAGATTCTTGCCAAATGCTGTTAGTACTCATCTTTGACCAAAGTGTCACAAGTGGCCGAATTTAGTGCATTAATGAATCCCTAAGTTGATCCCACAATGTATTTATTTTCCTGTGCTGTTAGAATCAAAGTGCTTCAACTTGAAGTCCTAGCTGCAGTTCATTTGTTGAATTGGCTATTGTTCATATACCCAATTGTTGGTTTAAAGTTTTGTCTAAGATGAAACATGAACTCTCTGCTCTAGCTAAAGACAAGACTTAAGTAATCCTTCCTGAATTCTATGTTTCTAATGCCTAAGGCACAGGAACAGATATTCAGCTATGAAAAATTTCCACTTGTGGTAGACTTTCCTATTAATTCCCGTAAGCTTTCACCAACTTTTTTTTTTTTTTTGTCTTTGATAGTAGTGATGGTTGAAGGTGAGGTTTCTGCTTTGGGCTTGTTCACTTGGTAGTGTATATAATATGTTCTAGCGACAAAAACAAAAACAAGAAATTATTATAATGCTCATCATGAACTTGTGATTAATCAGGGCGTTCTTTTACTGTAGCTGGTTTTTGGAAATTGATCATTTAATTGCTGTTATTTTAAAAGACTCACGGTTTAATTTGAATCACATCACATGGAAATACTGTTACTTTATTTTGTGTAGTATTTTGAATTGTGTTTTGAATTCTAGCTTCTTGGCCAGGTTTTCTACTTTTTTTTTTTTTCCACTCAGCCTATTCAGTAACATGTCTTGTTGCCAGTTGCTCTTGGTTGTGTTGTTTTGTTTTCATCACTCCCTTGTTTTATATCATTGTTTTTTGCTATGTCTGGGTGGGGCATGTTGGATAAAATAACATGCTTACATTGTCCAATGTAATTTTCATCTCCCTTTCTCTCCAGACTTTGTCTTTTATACTTCACTTCTTCCATTCCCTTGGGATCTCTTACTCCAAATTGAAAGCAAAAGAGTGGTATCAAGATGTCCACAGAATGAATCTACGTAACTGTAATCTTATTACTGAATCTCTCAACCTCACTTTTTTCCCTTGTTCCTTGTAGTCCTGGTATTCTTGTATGTTACGTCATATCTATAATTGTATAGAGATCTCAGGATAGTGATGGGATTTGTTTTTTTGTTCCTCTCTTCTTTTCTCCCTGGTTGTACAGGAGTCTAATTATAAGTACCAGGTGCATTAAACTTTTATCCATTTCATATCCATCCAGCTGATGAAACGGTAGTTAAAAAACAAACTTGTTGATTTAATTGTCTTATTTTTCAAGTAGAATGTACAGATGTTAGGTATACATGTATTGATTACACTACAGACTTAATTTCTTTGGGGTTTTTAGATAATTCCAGGTTATTATTTTTATACCACTCTTGTGCTCGTACTAAAAGCCATGAATTGTCAGATACTCCTCTGTAACATTAATCACAGAATCATCATAGAATAGTTTGAGCTGGAAGACCTTAAAGACCATCTACTCCAACCCCTCTGCTATAGGCAGGGGCACCTTCCACCAGACCAGGTTGCTCAAAGCCCTATCCAGCCTGGTCTTGAACACTTCCAGGGATGGGGCTTCCACAGCTTCTCTGGGCAACCTGTTCCAGTGCCTCACCACCCTCACTCTAATCTAAATCTACCCTCCTTTCAGTTTAAAACCATAACCCGTCATCCTTTCACTACGCTCCCTCCCCATTTTTCCATATCAGCTGCCTGTAGATCTTGGAAGGCTTCTATAAGGTCTCCCTGGAGCCTTCTATTCTCCAGGCTGAACAACCCCAACTCTCTCAGCCTGTCCTCATAGGAGAGGTGCTCCAACTGGTCCATGTCCTTCTTGTGCTGGGGACTCAAGAACTGGTCGCAGTACTCCAGGTAGTGTCTCACCAGAGCAGAATAGAAGGGCAGAATCACCTCCCTTGACTTGCTGGCCATTCTTCTCTTGTTGCAGCCCAGATTAGTTTTCTGGGCTGCCAGTGCACATTGCAGGCTTATGTTGAGCTTCTCATCAACATCCCCCACCAAGTCCTTCTCCTCAGGGCTGTTCTCAATCCATTCTCCACCTGGTCTGTATTTGTGGTTTGGATTGCCCCAACCCATGTGCAGAACCTTGCTCTTGGTGTTGTTTAACTTCATGAAGTTTGCATGGGCCCACCTCTTGAGCCTGTCCAGATCCCTCTTGATGGCATCCCTTCCCTCCCATTTGTTGACCACACCACACAGCTTGGTATCATTAGCAAACTTGCTGAGGGTGCACTCAATCCCAATGTCATCAACAAATACGTTAAACCTCACCAGTCCCAATACCAACCCCTGGGGAACACCACTTGTCACTGGTCTCCACTTGGACAACAGGCCTTTGATGGTGACTCTGAACATCCAGCCAATTCCTTATCCACCAAGTGGTCCATTCGTCAGATCCATGCCTCTCTGATTTAGATACAAGGATATTGTGCAGAACACTGTCTAATGTTATGCACAAGTCCAGTTAGATGATGTCAGTTGTTCTTCTCTCATCCACCAGTGCTGGAACACTGACACAGAAGGCCACCAAATTTGTCAGGTATGACTTACCCCTGGTGAAGCCATGTTTGCTGTCACTGATCACCTCCTGATTTTCTGTGTGCCTTAGCACAGTTTCCAGGAGGATCTGTTCCATAAACTTGCCAGGCACAGAGGTAAGGCTGATTGGCCTGTAGTTCCCCGGGCGATGATTTTCACTATTACTATCCTTAATTCTGCAGCAAGAAGCTACTGTAAAGAAACACTCCTCCTTTAATGAGGAGGGAGTATTAATGATCAAGTTTCATAGCAACTTTTTTTTATGAATTCATATGTTTGTAACAGACTTGGTATCATCGATCTCAGACTTCTTGAAGCTGGCAAAAACGAAGCATTTGGTTTTATTTCTAGTCACTGGAAAATATCTTTTCAGATTCCAAATAATTACATCAGAACATTGTAATTCTGACAATGTATGTTACAATCTAGTGTATTCCTCCTGCATCTGCTCTTCAGAGTTCTTGTTTGTCAAGTGTATTTATAGTATGGGCTGAAAATAAAGGCATAGTTTCTTGGGTAATATCAATTTTAAAAGAACTAGAACTTCCATCTCTGTGATGTACAAAGATGATGAAAGCTACTGTTGCATAATTATACCTGAAAGAGTAAAAGTAATAAAGTGTTCTGTTGTTTTAAATTTTTGTGAAGCATATCACACTTGTCTTTTTTGTTTTTGTTGTTGTTGTTTTTGGGGTTTTTTTACATTATTTTTCATTTTTATCATAGTACAGCTTTCCATAGTTCACTAGTGAAGACCATTTAGATCACAGAAATAAAGACATGAAAATTTGCGTTTAAAAAAAAAAAAAAGAATTAGGCTTGTATGGTTGCCTGCGTGGATGATTTTGGATAGCTTCGGCATGCTTTTGATAAGCTGAAAGCTAAGATTAAGTCTATTTTTAGTTGCTTGTGACTGAATCTTTTGTGTCATCCTACAATGAAGAACATGTGCAAGTCTAATGATGATTAATATAATCAGGTTTTTAAATCTCACAAATAGTTCAATGCAAATCTAGTGTAGCCACTAAACAAGATGCAAGTGGCTAGCATGGCTGCTTAGTCTACGCAAAGCACTTTTGCTTCATGCAAAATCCTTCTTTTCTTATAGCGATATTTTCACTTTGTCTTCCAGGGCCTGGAAGATAGTTGGTTTGGACTGGTTTTTTTCCCATTAATATTTATCTTGAAATAATTACTCTATAATAAATTTTAAATATTTTGATTTTATTATGACTTGAAATTTTTCTTTTGCCAAAATTGGAATGCTCAATAAAAATACTAGTGTAGGTCTTCAGTAACACACAGTCTGATTTTCTAGCATACTTATAAAAAAACTTTAGAATTTGAAATTAAAATGTCCCATCAACCAAAATGGGGAAGAACAGTTAAAGCAAGGAGGATAGTAATGGTTTACATTCATACAACCTCAGTATAGGAAAGGATAACAAATTATTCAACTAATATAAAGCAGTCTGATCTCAATAGTTCTTGTTGCAGTATTTAAAAAGAAAAAATCGAATCAGTTTTCTGAAATGGGTATTACAAGCTACTAAAGTGCATAAGAAACAGATAAATGACATAGTGGTGTATTACTAGTTGTATTGAAAGTATTTTCCCAGCCTGCAATATGTGCAGAAACATTTAGTGATAGGTGATAAAATTTACAAAACTTGATTCTTCCCATGTCAGTGTTTGTATTTATTTTTTTTTGCTGCATGTAGAACACATTATGCTAGTGTTTGTAGGTGTGAAATACTCCATGCTTGCCTTTTGCATATTGAGGGTGGTTTTTTTTATTTCCTCCTATTGTGTAAAATGTGTTTGAGAGTGCGTTTTGTATATCAGTATGAAACGTGTCAGCTTCTGACCCCGTATGGACGGGAGGGGAGAAAAAGGGGGAATCAACAGACTTGGTGCGATCTTCACTGGGTCGGGCTAAAGCTTGTTAAAGAACTTAGTAATGTATTAAAATGCCTCAACAGAGATTTGCTGAGAACTAATGCTGTAATGTGTTAGTCATCCTTTTTCTGCTTCTATTTTTACAGGTTCTGAAGGATGACTGACGCTGGTCTCTGCGATGCCACTTGGAGTCTCTGGCACTGTGGATTGATAAGTAACACGCAGATTTAACTGCACAACCTGGGCAGAGAGCGTCAGGAGCGCTACTTCTTTTCAGCTCCCTAAGTGGACAGAAGTACAGTGTCATCCATCTGCAAGGGAAGATCCTTCAACAGCTTTTTACAGCTAATAATAAAGACAACATAGCATCATCCACCTTCCTGATTTACACCTTCCAAGACAGATGGTCTGTCAGAAGCTGGAGGATGCCCGCAGAGCGTATAATAATGAAGTGGTGAATTGATGCTGCTGCTGCTGCCGCCGCCTAATTGTCAGGATCACAGCCGATAGAACCGCACTGCCCTTTTTTTCTGCTCGCTTAATCAGGCCAGAAACAGCAGGGTGGACATGGCTGGCCCCGTTAACAACCTGCTAATGCTGTGTCTTGTTTTTCAAAACATCTGTTTGGGTTTCAGAAGCCCACTTTCTGTCTTCAAGAGGTGGGTTATACAGGAAGACCTTATGTGTTGAATGCATGCAGTCCCTTATGATATTACAGAAGTATGAAAAAGCATGTCCTAGATAAAAGTGTGCATGGTATTTGTTCGGTGTTGCTCACTTGCTCTGAATTGTCTTTCTACAATTTTGAAATGGCACTCTTGTCACATTGAAGACTCTTGTTTTATCCAGATGTTGCTCTATAAAATGTGAGGTTAGGATGATAAAATAACAATTAATTGGACTTTTTAGATAATGCCACAGGTGTATATGGGACTACACAGGGAGTAAATATATTGCAGCTGCTCTGGTAAGTTTGCAGCATAAAATAATGTTTTAACAAGAAAGCAATAACTAACTTAAAGCTGGGCAATCCTGGGAAACTTTGAGGGAGGTTGAATGCAATATTGTGTAGGTAAACTCTAATGTGGTGTGGACAAGAGAACTGTCCTCTTAGCTCTTCAAAACAGTGTTTTACTGGTTTTGAGGTATATTGGGCACTGTAGTTACCATGCCAGTTCTATTTTCTATATATATGAATATACATATTCAAAATTTGTATCAGTATTGCATCATTTTTCAGATGTCTTATCATTCAGTTCCTTACAGTGATCTAATTTTTTTTTAACAATTAGTTTATACATTACATTCGATACCCACTTTGATATTCAAATGAAGTTGTAAAGCTTCTGTTTTACCTCACTGTTCATAAGAGGAGTTGCTACAAATGTCGTGGTGTTGGAATTAAAAATTTCCCCTTTACACATTATTTAAATCTGAATTATACATTAAACACATAGCCTTTTAAAAAATTCCCAAACTGTTGTCGATGATTAACAGTACATTTTTTAGTGAATTAACTCTGTGTGTACATCCATGTACCTCACACAATTATTTAGATGAGATGACAGTTTGTGTTTTCAGCTAGTGTTTTTCCAAACTTGCCTTCTGATTCAAACTGCTTCAGTAACTGCTTGATAAGTAAGATGTTTTCCTCAACTCATGGAATGAAATTTCCAGATCACTCCTCAGCATTGTCAGACTTCTATACTAGTTCTGAAGACCCTTCTTTTTAGAAAGGCATAACAGAAATCAATATTTTAAAAAATCATTCCTCCTTGTTTTTAAGGTATAAAGATACTACCAGATCTCTTTCCAGTGAATGCCTTGGGAGCGACCGGCCAGTGATTTCACTTGGTCTTTCAGATTTTGCATTGGACATTCGCATGCCTGGGGTGACGCCTAAGCAGGTGAGAGAAATGCAGTTGTTTTCTTTTTGCTGCTTACTCTTTTTTTTTTTTTTAATAAGGTAGGAAAATAAGGCCTTGTCTATAATATCACTCACATAAAATGAACAAAGGAACCAGGGTAACTTTTATAGATATGTATTTGTCCAGAGAAAAGTAGGGAAAAAAGTAATCTCAAATGAGAGAAAAATCTTTTAATCAGATTAATTTTGTTTTTAAAAAGTTAGTTTCATAAACTGAATTGCAGAATTTAAAACAAGGAATACAAGTTTTATTAAAGTGAAGTATCTCCAGCTGTGCTAGTAAGTATATACATTTATTTAGAGTTGCAGTTTACCCCATATCTCCTATGATGCCTCAGTGAATATAGTTACATTAAATTAAACATTGCTGCAACTTTGGCAAGCTGAGAGAAGACAACCAAAAAGCTTTTTATAAGGGTAATGTTTTTGACCCAGTACTTTAAACCCTTAAAATATCCCAGGAAAGCTACTATAAGCAAGTGATCATGGTATACTCTTTCAGATTTTAAGTGGGTTATCTTCTACTGAGCTAAGTGAGTGAAAATGAAGACAATAATTAAGATTTTTAACATTAGCATTTTTAAGATTTATAGAAAAGCCTGAAATTCTACTGTTATGTTCACATGTAGTGTCATTAAGCAAGATAAAATGATAAATGGGGGGGGGGTGTTGCAGCGAAGCTATGCAGGGAATTGTATATGCCATTAAAAGACACTGTGTCTCTTTTAGAGGGCTGCAGGTGCTTGGATAGAGCAGGATGTTGTGCTGCAGTAGATGATGACTCATTGTTGCAGATAGCACTTTCAAAAAATACTGAAAGGAAAATGAGGTTTTTAGCTATTGGGGAGCACCCCTCTGGAATGTGTAATTTAGAGCAAGCGGTGTCATTTCAGTGAGTGCAAAACAGAAATACAGTTTAATACTAGATCTTATTTGTCTACAGTAAAATATTAAAATTCTCTTTGGGAAAGAGTGAAAACTACTCTCAGTTCATCCAGGTGCACATTTGTAATTACGTTTTATTGCTTTTACCTGAGGAGCCGTTAGTTGAAGAGCTAGGAAATGCATATGAAGGGGTCAGTCACTTAAGGTTCCTATTAAAAAAAACCTGAAAACCAACACCAACAGAAAAAAGGGTGTGATAGTTAACAGAGAGGGTTTAATGCTTTTCACTTTCATGTGTACCTATAGCAAACAGCCTTTATGTACACAGTAGTCTGAAATGCTACAGTCTAGTGTAGATTTGGCGAAAGGATGGGGGGAAGACAGCAATAGAAAGCAACTTGCCAAGTTAACTCTTAAAATGGGAGATAAAAATAATCGGTAATTAGCCCTCTATATTTTTAAGTCTAGCTTTTCTTTTTCTCTCAGTCTCACCTGCACTTATTATCATTTCCCTTCCTCCTTCCACACTGTTCCACACTATCTGTACAGGAAATTTGGTTCCTGTTTAGACAAGTTAAACACTGGCATACTCAGCAAGAAGCAGTAGCAGAAAAGGCAATCTTTTGTTTTCTTGCAGTT
>BJBW01005236.1:44163-70796 GCA_004320125.1 Scolopax mira | reverse complement strand
TGAGAACACAGTGTGTGTTCTGAAAAGCTCCAGCATGAGGAGGTGCAAATAGACAGAATTAAAACAATAACCTGGGTTTCTGAGATAGTGTAGTGTTAAAGCTGAGACCAGAATCTACATGTTCTGCATCCAGTTCAATTTATTTGCACATAGTGCTGCCAAGTAAATTCCTTTTATTTTCTGTGGGATTTTTTTCCTTTCACCCTTTAAAGGGACACTTTTATGACCAGGTATCCTTACACTTTGACCAAGAGTCACTTTTTTATTCATTTTTTTACTTTGTTTTCATATTTTTGCCCCTTTTTCTTTCCTCACACAAGACAGTGTAGAAGAGGAGGCTCTGTCTATAGAACCTGCAGCAGCATAGGTTATTGCATATTGGTGAAATATAAGTGTCTTGGAAGACAGAACTTTTTTAGCATTGTATGTGGGCAGTATGACATTTATTAATAAGTAGAAAATATTTTCAGTATTTTTTATTACATTTATGTTTGAGGATTTTGAATTCAGATTTCAGCTTTGCTATTCCCCATAATATTTTAAAGCGGTTGGCAGTCATGTTTGCTGCCACTTGGGATAATGGGTATATCTTTGTACTGCAAAGCTAGAAAAATACTGTACCAGAATTTGCCAACTTGTACAGAGTCAGTTCTCAGACATTACTAAAAGAATGATCTGATAAAACATATGAAATGTTACCAACTAGAAGGTAGAGAAAACAAGTTTTGCCCTAGAGGTCTTTTTCACGAATACGTCTGTGTGTTTTTTGCAGATGCTGTTAGTTTTCTGTATGATATTCTTTATTGGAGAGTCAGACTGTCAAGGCTGAGATGTCTGTTTGAACCTGTTGTTTTTCTCCTCCAAAGGCCTGTAATTACTGACAAATAAGGGTGGGGGGAATGTTTGTGTGGTGGGTTGGTTTACATTTAGGTAAATGAAATGGATGTGAGATTAATATGTAAAAGGTATTAACGAATGAGATTAATATGTAATCTTTAAAGAAAGCATAATTCTAGTTACATTTTTAAAACATATTTCAGCTTTCTTCTTCTGCCTCATGTTTGATTAATGTTAATGAACAAGTAGCCAGCCAGAAACTAGATTGAGTCTTTAATGGTGCAGCAGTGATAAAAATCAGTTTTTGACTACTGAGCTGTAGCGATAGCTAAAGGATGCTCTACAGACAGTCATAAGAATTGAGTCTGACAGCAGGCCACTCAGACAAGAAATTTGACTGTCATCTTCACCTCCTTATGCGCATTCACATGGGTGACCAGTAAATAAATGTGTCTTTTTCTTACTGAGTCACGGTAAGTCCCAATCTGTCAGATTGTGTTGTAGAAATGAGATTGAGCCTATTATGTTCAGCAACATGAACTGAAATAATGAGATAGTTTATTACTTTTTGTCCATACGTGACTGAGACAGTGTGTGTTTATTTTAGTATGGCATATATAAGCTTCCCTATTGACAAGTAACGATGACTTCAGTGTATAAGGCCTCTGTCTCCCTAATCTGCCAAAGTTTGGATACTGATATGTTGATAAATTTATTTAAAGTTAATTCCATTATAGAGGAAACAGCAATTTATTTTTTTAAAGATTATCAACTTTATATCATTGAATTGTTATTTGTAGAGATGAACTTGTTAGGCTATGTATTTAAAAAAAATCATTTCTAAGTAGACACTGAAAAAAACTGATACCATGTTTTTTTCACTCCTGTTTCTTGTGGAGTTCATAATTTAAAGTGGTACTTGGTCAGGAAAGCAAATCAGACTATTCAGATTTAGTATATATACCAAAAGTATATATATATAACTGTTAGTTTAGTAATCATTTTGTAGCAGTTGTCCATGCATAAAAAACATTTAGCTTTTGAGTAATCTTCTCTTCATTGTTGTAAAATGTGGAGGCTATCAACTAGGGAATTTAAGGCTTTTGTTTGATATTTCTTAAGCCTTTGGTAGTTACAGGTGCTGCATTTGGCTTGAATCTCATGCTAATCTGTATGGCTTTTACAACAGAGGGTTTTTTAATATCTTTTTTTTGGCCCTGTGTTTGTAAGGTTACAAACTTGGGTGTGCTGCTAAGAAAATAACTATACAGGAACAGAGTAACTGACTGTACAAAGTTCTTATGCTCACAGGAAGGCTGAAGAGGTTTTTCAACTCTTCCTTCAGAAGCAGTGATGAGATCTGTGCAGTGAAATAGTGTATGCAAGCGGCTCACACAGAAATATGATTTTGCTTTTTTGACTGTGGTGCATTATTTTCTATTAATAAGATTAGTTTGTAATAAGTTTTGTAAGAGTGCTTGAAGGTCCCCTCCGTACACTAGAAAGCCATTGTAATGGGCACTGTGCGGAGGGACTAAAAGAATTCCTGACATCCTCATTAGAGTAAATATGCAAGCTGTGAGAGCATCGAGGAGTAAAAGGAAACAGTGAGACAGTATTAACCAGCAGGACAGGTGGTGGCTTTAGCAGACAAGACGCCTAATTTTCAATTTTGCCTTTATTGAAGGCTGTCCTTCTGGATGTTACTTACAGTATGTTTTGTGCAGGTATCAAGTTTGGCTATAAAGTTTGTTAAATTTCACATCTGTGAAATGCTTATGAACGCCTTCAGAAACTTAATCTCTCACTTGAATTGTTAACAGCAGTTTAATACACCTGAAACACCTGAAAAATGAGGTAGGAAGTCCACATAAAGTAACACATTGTCTGTCTCATGTGAGAGTTAACCATAATTTCACTGCTAATTGTTACTGATAAAAATAGCAAACCAAAAGGTTTTTCTGTAACACGGATCAGTTTTTTTGGCTATGAACTGCGTAGGGTTTGCTCTTCGGGGAAAAAAAAAAAAAGATGTAGTCTTTCCAAGTGCCTTCCCAGGGTATGTGCTCACATCTCTTACTTCCCAAACCAAGCCCTCAGCTCCAGTGCGCTCATTTCCTTACAATCTGACTGCATGCCTTACATCTTCAGGCTAGGATTTGACTTGCATTCCTTAATGCTTGGCTGGCTTTCCTCTGGCTTTCCTCGCTTTTCACAACAGGCCTCAGCTCCAAAAATAGAGTTAGAAACTATTTGATCCCCCCTTCCCCATGAAACTGGGACAGGAATCCATGTCATCCTTCATTTCAGGAACCCTGTCTCAGCCACATGTTAAAATACTGAGTGCAGATAAACTCTGCTTTGCAAACTTCAGGAGCAGAATAGTCTTTCAGTGGTTTGCAGCTTCATCATCTGCCAATATTAAGACTCTTACAAGAGCTAGAAGACACTTACTTGAAGGCTTCTCATTGTCTATGTACATGTAAGGGTGACATGGCTTCAGAATTTCTGATGTAGAATAAGGTTAAAATCCCTCGAAAGTCTCATATGAAGAAAAATTCCATTGTATTCCCTCCAACACATCATTTCAGTAGTAATAAAAGAAGTTACATAATGTATCTTGCTTTATTTCTAGAAATGTGGTCATTTTACATTTATGGTCAATATTACTGCAATGTGATGTTGGTAACTTTTTTTCTACACTGAACAGGATCATGAGCATTTAAGGAACCGAAACAACATTGTTTGTGGCATGGGATAGAGGACAGACATTTGAGTGCTGAACATGCACCTTCCTCTAAGTTTCTAATGATGAGAAATATTTGGGCAATTTGATTGTGTTGATTTCAAACAAATCTTGTTTTCCATTCCAAAGGGTTTGACATATTAGTGAGAATAAATCATAATGCTGTCTTGTAGCTGTTGTCCCAAGAAGGATACGACAAAAATGTAAACCAGGTGGAATACTGGAAGATATTGCTAATGCATAAGTTGTTAGTTGCTCTTAACTGTAACTTGCTGTTTGCATTTTTGATGAAGAAGTACCAAAGAAGTAGAAAAATATTGTTAAATCACAAGGCCAGTTTTGAAGCTAGATTAAAATTAGGCTAGCTACAGTAAAACTTTATGGTTTGGGATACATTGATATGTTTACTAAGTGTCGTATTTAACTTTTGGGGAAAAACACAGCAGTTTTCAGTGGGAACTTGGAATTTCTTTTTCTTCAAGCCTAAATGAGTTATAGTGTTTTAGCTTGGGAGACAGACTGTTGAATGGGAGTTTAAGGAAACCTTGTAAGTGGAAGGCAGAAAGTAAATAAGTGAGTAGGGACATACATGCTTTGTTTCTAGCATTATAGAGAAAAAAATTGTACAAAATGCTCTTGATTATTTAACTTATGGTGAGAGTGAGGCTAGTTTACTTGATTTGTCATTTTGTTTTCCAGTTGACTTTAAGCCTCATGCCAGCATGGACACTGTCCATCACATGTTACTCTTTGGATGTAATGAACCCTCTTCTACTGAAAGTTACTGGTAAGAATTTCAATCTTGCTTTTGTTATTGTACCTAACTTTTCTTGTGTTAATTGCTTCCATATAACCATTTTCCAGTATCAAAATTTCTTTGAAAAGCAGAAAAATCTGCAAGGAAGAAGAAATGTATAACATCCCCGTCTTTCCACTCTTGAAGTGTTTGGTTTTCTTGGTTTTTTTTTTAATGAACTCCTCTGTGAGGTGGAGAAAGAGATCTGTTTTCTGATTCTTTGTGACTAATTGACTGTCTGTGAGGAGGAGACAAGAGCTATAGTGGGCAGGGTGCCATTGGATACTAAGAAATCTAGGCTTCCTCTGTAGTTCACTGCTGTGTGCCAGTATTACATCAAGTGTCTGAAGGAAACTGAGTGAAGGGTAAGCTGAAATGAATCTCTCTGTGAAATGTTTTGGTAAGAGACTTGCTCTTCAAAATGCCTAAGCAGTAAGAGCAGAGAGAAACTCTCAGTGACACTAAAACAGGTGTGGGGAGCCAAAGTGAAGAGAACATAAGGGTGGGTGGAAATTAATGATCTGTCCAGTAGGATTGCAAGGGAGAGCAGATAAGGTAGTTTTGCTGTTACTGCAAAGCTTGTTTGACTTAACTCTGATCTGGAGAACAATTTTAATATAGATTTTCTGATAGTGTCATCACAATTTGTTCTTTTAAGTATTTGCCAAAAAGGGAACTAGAGATGGAATGTAGAGCTACTGTTATAGTATAATATATCTTCCACAAAAAATATGAATCTAGCACTTCAAATAATCTCTGCATGTTTTGGGGAGAGTATTTGATTTATATATTGAATATACAACAAAATTGCACTGAAAGTTTTTGTCTCCCTTCTACCTATCAACCAACAGTTCTAATGTTGAAAATGGTATAATCTTCTCTGGCGAGACAAGCATATGCTTAAAAACCTCAGAGAAAAGTAAAACTGTGACAACACAGATTTTCTATTGATCTATTTTCCCAGCAGACAGCTTTTCTGTGTTCTCTTTATTGTATTTTTTATGTTAGAATATGTGTTTTGAATAATTCAATGTGAAAAGTATACCAACATAAAACTGTTCATGTTGTGGCCTTTTAAAACCACTTTAAATCTTGAGTGTCCATTTTAAAACTGACTGGATTGTACTTGTAGCTTGATTTGTTTTCATATGTCTGGAAGTAGTTTTATTAGAGCCTTGAAATAATCTGTACATGATAGAGTAATATTGCTATAGATTGATCAGGTGCTTGTGTTGAGATGAAGTAACAAGATCATGTTTAAGTCACATCTGGCTGTCACATCTCATCTGAAGATGTAGGCGAAATGCTTAGTTCCTGGGTTTTCAGGTACAAAAGCTGTGAAGTCATTAAGTTCTTCAAAGCTGAGTAAGACTCAAATCCTAGGTTTGAGACTAGGGTTCAGGTAGTTTGAACTCCCTGGTTGTATCTTCACTTTTCCTGGAGAACAGTTGCCCAGCAGAAAACTGGGCAGTGGCAATCTGTGCCGTGTGGCAGCTAATGCTGCTAATGTTCCTGATGGCTGTACTTCACAGCTGCCTCTCAAATGATGAAACGTGTATCATCAGCATCATACTGTACATGTCAACAGTGGTTTGCTGGCTCTGCAGAGTGCCACATTCACTGCAGTGTGCCAGAATCCTTATCTAAAGAAACACTAAAAGGGTGCATAGCTGTTTCCCTTGAAATACCCAAACCTTTCCACAGAAATAAAGTAAGCGTCTGGTCTCATTTGCTCAGGCTTTGATCAGTGCAGCAAAAAAGAGGTGTAGTTGCTTCTGTCTTGCTCATAATTGCTCCTAAAAACAGTTCAGCCACTAGGACATGAACTTTTGCCTGAGCTGATAAACTGCTGAAATCAAAGTATTGTGCCTAAGCTGATTCATCAAAAGTTCAGATTCTCTATCTATCTATTCAGATAGATAATCAAGAATACACTTGAATGATTTAAAAGAAAATGTTGAATTATTCAGAACTTCTGAGTCTCCTGGTAAGAAAGGTCTTACATGGTGTCAAACTTAACACTGACATGAGCTCCCATTAATGAGATGGTTCATAAACATAGCCTTTATTTCAAGATCAGTTAGGGCAACTTTAAATAGTTATCAAACAAATGTAAAAGTAAATGTAAAATGTAAAAGTAAACAAATGTATATGTTCAGGTCATAGAACACCACCCAGTGTTTTCTGCATCAGAATAGCTGCTGCTGTTAGGAGGAGTGGAAGTGGTTGTGGAAGCATTTGACATCAATATTTAGTAAAGGTTGCAAAAGGTATCAAGACTGGTTCAATGAAATACCTGTATTTCACTGCTTAGGGGAGAGTGGGAACAACATAAAGATTAGTGTTTCTGGTTGTAGTTTTTTACCATTGTTGCTGTTATGTACCATTTGGCTCAAGGACTGAAAATTATCATTTTTCGGATTCAGTCACCTCAACCATCTTTTTTTACAAATTTTGGTTAGAATCTAGGAGTAGAATATAACAGTAAAAGAAATTTTAAAAGTTCTCTGTTTTTCTAAATATTTCAAATGTGCTAAAAGCATAGCCAAGTATTGGTCTTGCTGACATAGTGAAATATTTTGCAATTGGTCAAAACCCCAGTGCCATTAAAAATCCCAGGTTTTGAGACCTGTATCCAAGACTGAGGAGAATGCCTTTGGAAAGTCCAGGACGGTTTGCAAAACATAAAGATCTGAGAAGCAATCAGTAAGGTCTGTTTCCACGCCCTCCCCTACCTGCCTCCTCATCCCCAAATTTGTACCGCAGCCAAAATTAGTTTTTAGTACAGTACTGTATAGAATGCAGTTATAGCCCATTTTAAAGGTATTCTGTGCTACTATTCTGTTTAGATTTTTGCAATTAATTTCAATGATTAGTTAATTAGTAGTTAGCTAATTTTTTTGTTTGTAATTTTGTACTTCTTACTAGCTTCCTGCTTTTAAATATGTTAATGAGTTATCTTGGCTCTTCTTTGTAGTCTCATCTGTGTTTGTGTTTTTTTTTTCTGAAAATAATGTTTCAAGATCAGCATTGATGGCTAAATGAGAGAGTTGACTGGTTTTTAAATGTAATGAAAGAGCAATGTGTATGTTTCATCCTTCCCTCCTTTCATTGTCCAGTGTCTCAGGAGGAAATTTTGGAAAAGCTAGTGAAGGGTTTTTCTTTTCCTGGCTATGTGGTCCTAAAAAATACTGTATAAATGAAGGCTACCTGGCCCAGGTGGTGTGGGGTGTGAGAGGGGAGATGCGGCTGTGCTTGTGTTTTCTGCTGTTTTTCCTCCTATAACCAGTCTCTTCAAAACATTCCCAAACGGTGCAGCTCAATACCTGGTTTCATCCCTGAAGTCTTTGGGTTTGTGTTGGACTTGTGGCAGTTGAAAGCTGTGCAGCTTTTGCTTGCAGCTCCATGAATCATTAGTCATGAAACACTTCATTTATCCTGAAGATAAGTTTTGGTTGTACACTGGGGCATGTTTGAAGGGGGATATGACCAGACTAGTACTAGTGAAGGTCTGGAAATACGTGTTACGAGCAAAAGTAACAAAAAGCAAGAAGTGGCATGTTCCCTTTTCTCTTAGTAGTCTAGTGATTAGGGCAGTGCTTTCTGTTAGAAGAAAACACAGCAGCTTTGTTGCAGCAAGGCTCTTTGGGACCACGGAAACGCATAATGTCCTACTGAGGTGGTTTTACCTCCACGCCAGAAGAACATGTTGTCCCCAGGAGAGCAGCCTGGAAAGCATAGTCATGTTCTGAGAGGTGGTGCATATGGCTCAGGCATCCTCAACAGAAACATTACTGAACCTGCATTGACTAAAAGTCCTGTTCTTGTATGCTTTTATACTCTTCCTCACACTATGCGAGACTAATTCCCCCAGTATTTAGGGTGACTGAAACCCTGCTTTATGTGTAAAAACCTTTTCTCAGGTCTCGTTTTACCAGCAGTAACAAACAGGGAAGGGGCTGTGCCGTTTTGGTTTTGTTTGAAACCTAAGCATGGGTGTCAGCCTTCATTGCATGTGGCTTGGATCAGTTGATGTAGTCTGAATAGTCTCAGGTTGAGGCTTTCTGAAGGTGCACCCGTGGGAATGACTTCTACGCTCTGTGCTTGGTGCTGAGATGCTTTGCCACTCAAGAAGGTGGAAATACACTCTGTAAAAACTCCTTTTCCCTAGCAGAGGGTCAAGAGGGAAAAGTGTCCTATGGGTGGGTGTTCAGAAATCCCCTCATCATCACTTGTTTAACCTCGTCCTGTAGCCTACACCCACATGTAGCAGTCAGTACCCTCACTGTTCCAGGTACGTTGTGCTGTCTGTGGGACTTGTCTGACTGGCCTTTTAACAGATTCGGTAGTGTCTGTGCCCAAAGCTTCTCAGTTCTTGCAGATTGAAGCTATCTTTTACTTAACAGGCTTTGGGAAAAGTCTTTCACACTCCACCCTTGGTGTTGCCTGCATGGTGTTAGAGGCTAGGGGCAACTCCAGAGCACTCAGATGCTTTTAAGTTTTTGTGACCTGTTTGTGTTCTGTAACTTGGGAAACACTTCTGTTTCCTTTTTTTTTTGATCCCCTTGAGTGCTTTTGTTTGGTTTGGTTTGGTGTTTTTTTGAGTGTTCAATTTTTTTCTGTTTATGAAAAATAAGAACTTGTGTGGTGGAATAAAATTGAAATCCATTGCTCTGCAGTGAGATTGCATTAAGTACAGGGAAGAGCATGACAGCCTCCCACCTGTTGTTCACAAACCTGTCATCTCTTTTTTTTTTTTTTTTTCCCCAATGATTTTCAAATCAATTTCAAAGACCAATTCTGTCTGAAAGTTTTGAAGTCTTGTGGGTTTTTTTGTGCTTTATGAACAAGTCATGTCCTTCTGCTAGAAATTTTAATATGATTCATTCTCACAAAAGGTTCATTTTTTTTTCATCACTGGCTACTAGACTGGGAGGGACTATCAGAACTGTGTATGGTTTTGACTCTGTTTGCCTAACACTATCCTAAGGCAGAGGAAGGGGAAAGAAAAAAACACCAAAAAAACCCCCAAAACAAAACAAAAAAACCCAAAGATGATGAAGGTTCTAACTATATCCAGGAAGCAGTCTACATTAAAAGAATTGTGTTTACTCAACATACATCCAAAAATATCTTCATAGATCCTAAAATTAGTGGTTTTGCATGTAATTCACCTGATTTCAAAATTTAAAAAATGTTCCCTTTTGTTTTCTTTTCTCATATTTTTAGGGACTGTGATGAAGGAACATGCAAAGACAAGTCTAACATTTTGTATGCTTGGGCAAGAAATGCTCCACCCACCAGGCTACCCAAAGGTATTGTACCTTTAATGTGAAATTCTTGTGTACAAGGGCAAGGGAGAGACGAGGATGTAGAAGTAAGCACCTGGCATATCTAGGAACCTCCCATAATATTTTTATTATGTCTTGTTGATGGAAACTGTATAAACATCAATCTCATAAACTATGAATATATTATGTTTGCTAATATACTTGGGGGGTTTTGTCATCCTGTTTGCTATAACATTATGAGGTTTGGTAGGGCGGAAGAAAGGTAAGGGAGAAATAACGGTCAGAACATAATACTGTATTTTTGTATAGCATTAATCTTGCTTTTCCTACTATATTGGAAGGGTACTATTTATATATTTTTCAGTAGCCCATGGGCTGCATTAAAATATTTTTTTTATGTGTTTGGGAAAACACATAAATTTGTTTTTACATTAATTTTTTTCTGCGTCTTAAGTACATTTAACATTTTCACATGCATTCCATTTCTTAATGTTTTGATGTGGTTGAGCAACATGCTTATATGCCCACTTTCTTGTATGATAGATAACTTTGCTGAATTCAGTCAGAATTTTTAAAACTACTTGGAGTGGTATGTCTGGAAGACAGGGAGAAGTGGTTCTTTCTAATAGCCACTAAGGATCCTAGAAGTATCTACCATCTATATAGCTTTAATCTGAAAATACTTTGAATTCTAAAATTTTTTTCTTTTATCATTTACTGCCTCTTTTCATAACCAGGAGCAGTGCAGAGCATCATGGAGAGGTTTATTTTTAATAATCCGTTTACACACTTATCAGCACGAATGTTATTTGATTTGGTTATCAGAATGTCAAGTTTAAAAAAATATTGCTTGGAGGATTCTATGGAAACCTGGTATTTCCTTTGCTGTTAAACCCCACTAGTAATAATTTTCTTGTCTCTAAGCTGTCCATAAATGGAAGGTTTGTGGGCAGGGTTCATAATGATATTACATTTGTGCACACAGTGGTTGCAGTTCCATTTATAAGCAGGCTTTGCCGCGGGCAGTGTTTAATCTAGTGGGATTCACTGACCGAATAGGAAGAAATTGCTTTCTCTGCTTCTTTTGAGGAGTGTTCATTGTAGAATTGGTTTAGAGAAATCCCTTTTGGTGATGGTGATATTTATAAATTTCATTATTCAAAATAATTTCTAAGTCTTCCATTTTCATCAGTACCTATGCTTACTTCTGTCAACAAGAAACATATCTTCATAATTTTCACAATATTTTTTCTGTATACAATATTAATTTACATCTCAAAACATTTTACTGCAGATCTATTTATCTTTTCATTCTCACCGTGTTCTTAGTAAGTCATGTTAATCAGTTTGTATTATTCACAGGTTGTATGAGAAATCAAGGTTCTACCAGAACCTGCAAGAATGGCAAAATGTGGTTTGGTTTTTTTTTTTATATAGTTGTATACTTGTGCCAAATTGTATTCATATTCTTGAATATGTTGCAATAGTGGTTTTCACAGTTTTAAGAACGTTTTCTTTGCTGGTGTCTCAGTGAAATTTTCTGCCCTTCACTCTTACAGCCATTACAGTGATTTCTATTTTTATATATGGTCAGCAGTGGTGAACCATCTTATATTTTATTGTTTCTGAAAACAACGTGTTTTCCTTCTCTTAGGTGTTGGATTCAGAGTTGGAGGAGAAACAGGTGGCAGATTTTTTGTGCTGCAGGTGCACTATGGGGATATTAGTGCATTTAGAGGTATGTATTTTGGAAACTTGTTTTACAAGTTGTATCACATCATCAAAAATATTTACTTTATCCATAGAAAAGAATTTTACTGTTAATGCCACTCGCAAAAAAAAAAAAAAAAGATCAGTGGGCATATTTTAATAAAGTTTGTATATTAATTTTACTTCTTTATAATCTTGCTTTATCTCTAGAAATGTTTGAAAGGTGAACAGATTTCTCTTTTCTTCAAAAAATAAAGGACAAATGACTTAAAGTAATGAAGAAGCAGACTAATAATTTTAAGTGTTGGGTGAAACCTGTTTTTCCTTGCACAATTCAGTGTTTTCTTTAAGAAAATTGAAACAAATATGTGTGAACACCCTTAATCTGTCACCTTACTTGAATAGCTCGTGAGAAGGATGAAATACACTGGCCAGTCAATCACAGTATCTGTGTTTGGAAGTTGTAACTACTGGAGACAGTGTCTTCTCATATTATTTTTTTTGTTGTTTAAAAAGATGAAACACTCGTTTCAAGGATGGCAATGTAGTTGTTATTGTCAGTGAGGCAGAATCCCAGAATCATTGAGGTTGGAAAGGACCTCTGGAGTCATCTGGTCCATCCCCACTTGCTGAAGCAGGGCCATCTACAGCTGGTTGTCCAGGTGGCTTTTGGATATCTCAGAGGAGGGAGACTTCACAACCTTTCTGACCAACCTGTGCCAGTACTTGGTCACCTTCACAGTAAAAAACTTTTTCTTAATAATCAGAGGGAACCTCCTGTATTTCAGTTTGTTGTCTGTTGCCTCTGGTCCTGTCACTGGGCCTGGCTCTGTCTTCTCTGCATCTTCCGTTCAGATATTTTTGTAGATGGATAAGATACACCCCAGTCCTTCTCCAGGCTGAACATTTCCAGCTCTCTCGGCCTTTCCTCAGAGGAGAGATGCTCCAGTCTCTTTGTTATCTTTTTGCCCCTTCCTTGGACTCTGGTATGTCAATGTCTCTCCATTACGGGGATAGCCCAGCACTGGACATAATATTCTAGGTGCCACGTATAGGAGAAGGATCACCTTCCCCTATCTGCTGGCAATACTTTGGCTACTGCAGTTGAGGATACTATTAGCCTTATTTGCAATGAAGGCACATCGCTGGCTGGTGTTCAGTTCGGTGCCCATGAGGATCCCCAGTGCCTTTTCTGCCAAGCTGCTTTCCAGCTCTTTGGCCCTCAGCATGTACTGGTTGCTGGGGCTGTTTCTCCCCAGGTGCAGGACTTGGCACTTTTTTCCCCTTGTTGAACTTCACGATGTTGCTGTCAGCCCATTTCTTCAGCCTGTTGTGATCCCTCTGGTCTGTCAGCCACTCTTCCAGTCTGTTTTCATCAGTAAACTTGCAGGGCGTATACTCTGCCCCATCATCTGGCTCATTAATGAAGATGTTGAACAGGCCTAGACCCAGTATTGATCCCTGGGGGTACACTCCCGGAGTTACCATCCTCCAGCTAGACTTGGCACTACTGATCACTGCTCTCTGGGCCTGATCATTCAGACAGTTTTCAATCCACCTCACTGTCTGCTTATCCAGCCCACACATTTTAAGCTTGGATTAATGAAATTTCATTAATGCATTTTGAGATACTGGTGATCTGAGATATTTTGGGTCAAGATTATTTATTTATATTCCATGTTATACTTTGTTCTTTAAACCTGAAATGCCTTGTTCTGATACCTTTGAGGTGTACAAGATCTTTTACTCTGTGAATCATGTCCTATGTGGAGTTACTGGATTAAGTCCTCTCTGGCCTTCAGGAACAAAAAACTTATGCATCTTCGTTTTCTTGGAATACAGCTGTGATACATTACTGTATAGGATTTAAACAATGTGAAGATCTTCATGGACTGAGTGATAATTAAAATGTTGGACTTGAAAGAAGGAACAGAAAGTAAGTTGAATAGTAGCAAAAAAAATAGGGGAGGAACATGCATTACACCAGCAGTTTGAATTGGGCCTATGGCCTTTAGATCCTTCTGTGGTACCACGGAAAATGATCCACAGGTTTGACTCGGTTTTGAACAGAGAAGTTACCCTGTAGCTGGAAGCTTCCCAGTGCCTCTCTTCTGTGCACCTCTGGGAAGATTTGGTAAATATTCATCTTGAATTTTCAGCAGTGCTGTCTGAAGCTGAGGGTATGGTTTCTACCATGACATGTAGGTATAGTGTAGGATAATGGCAATAATCGTAACTGAGGAGGAGAAGGAGGAAAGAATAAACTGAGTGTGCCAGCACTATTTAAACAGACCACATAAGCAAATGTGCATAACTGAAGCTGAAAGTCTTGATTTTCATGAGACAATTCAGATGGACCCATACAGCCCATGAGATTTTTTCACCTGCTAAAATCAGGAATAATTAAAGTTACAAACCTCTAAAGAGAGCCTGTTAGTTGAGAGCCTGCTCTTCATTATTGCTTGGGGACAGTGAGAGTTCTCATTGTTCATTTTCGCTCTTAAATATAATTTATGTATATGTAACTATTAAAAAAAAGAAAAGAAACTGATGAGATTAGTAACCTCCGTTACACATTTTTTGAGGATGTGTTCAGAAATTTTTATTAGTAAATTAACTTGGTAGTCAAAGCCTCTACACAAGAAATCCAGTTGCCCATTTAGAAAAACTATAGTGAAAGAAATAACACCCCCCACCTTGAAGCAGACTTCTGTATTTTTTGACGAGAATATCTGTAAAGTACTTAAAATGATCAATGTCAAAGATACATAATTATGAAAGCTTAAGAAGTGTGAGCTGATAGGACTATAGGAGGTGATACTAGTATCACTGTTACAACAGTTACAGAGTATGACAGAATGCCCTCTATTTATTATGCCTTTTACTTGGTATCCTGATACCTTTTTTTTTTTTTTTTAAATGAGAAATAATTTACCTTTTCAGATACTTCTGTGAGGAAAGTGTAGTCAGTCTGTGAAAATTCCAGTAGAGAAAAATAAAATTTAAATCTCCTACATTTAAATGTCCTAATCCTTTGATTGTGGTGTTCAAGGATACTCAGTGCATAACCTTCAACTAGTTTTACAGGTTTTTTTAAACTCCAGGAATGACCTGAAGGGAGCTGTTTGGTATGAATCATATGTCTGTTGGTAACTGTGGCTTGTCAAGGTGTAAGAATATAGTCATTACATTTTGTATGTAGGTGCATGCAGTTGTTGTAATTGAGAACAGAGGACAAATGATGAAACATACTCAGTTAACTTGTGATGCTTTTGGTAGCACATCAAAGAGTCAGAAGCGCTGTTCAGAGTTCAATTCTGACTTATATTCATTGCAAATATAAAATATTTGGCTTTGGGAAGTACTTATTTATGTATTAGCACCCCATTCTACTTCCTAACAATTTGGGGGAGGAAGTGTCATAGTTAAAATGTATCATCTCTCATTTTCAATTCTTTGTAAAGAGAATATTTCTTCATTTCATTAACCAGCATTTAAACTAATTCTGCTTTCCCTCACTCCTCAGCTATAATCCAAAGCTAAGTATTCATATTTAGATGTGCACTTTATGCTCAAATATCAAAATAGAGCTTATTGTATCTTGTCTAAAATACATAGAATTTTAAAAAGTTGGAAAACCAAACATAAATTCTACCAAAAAGTTTGGGTTATTTTTTGTTCAAATTTGGCTTCTTTCTCATTCCCTATCTCATTCCCTCTCTTTTCTTGCACAAAGCATGCATAATATTTCCTAACACTCCCCCTCTTCGCTGAGTATAGATTTATTTCTTCTGGGTATCATTCCCTACAAGAATTGTGTTGCCTATATTACATATGTCACAGACATACCTGCTTTTATGAGGGATGTCTGAGGTTCTTAGTGGTTTTGGGTTTTTTTGTTGGGGAGAGTAATTAATTTTGGCCACAAAGCTGGTAAATGTCTTAAAAAATAACTGTTTTCTTCTTAAGCATGTGGATTTGGTCATTTGAGTTCTAAGCTTATTTGAACACTGAAATCAGTGTGCTTCTCTTTTATAACCAGAAACTTAACATCATTGTCTTGAATAAAATTAATTTTGCATATTCCCAGAAATTCATCTCTATGATATATTATTATACCCTTTCAGCCTCTGTATAATAAATAATACCAATGTATTTATTTGTTTAAAAAATGTATACCAGACCAGGGTCAACAACTGTTTATCTCTCTTCTGTTTGGAAAGTAAGTTGTGAAAATGGCACTGAGGAGTCTGTGCTTGCATTTTGTTTTTCAGAAAGTGAATGAAGGTAGAGTTTCATTCTACACTTCACTAAACTTTTAAAAAGAACTTTTCCAAATTGATTTTGTATGAGTGAACAGATCAACAAGAGCAAGCACCTTGATACTCATGAAAAAAATTGTTTTAGCTAGTGGTCTTTTGTGTTTTAATATTAGGTATTTTATGCAACATTGAATTTGTCTCTTTTTTCACTAAGACTTCAAGTTTATTTTTGTGCTGTCTTTGTCTTTTTAAATAAAATTGGTACAAAGTTACTTCCCAGTGGGCTTTAGCTTTGGGATTTCCTTGCTGAAAGGTTGTGCTCCAGCATTGAGGCTACTTCTTATCTTTAATGAGGCAAAGCCAGTTCTGAGACTGCTGTGTGGAATTCTGGTACAAATCAAAGGACTGACTTTGAAATAACAAGGGGTTTGGAGCTTCAGAAAAAGCACCACTCTCCTACAGTGAAAACTTTTACGTATTCTAGTAGCCATGTGTGAGTGCTGTACTGTTCCTATTAAATACTAGAGTGATGAAGAAGCTGAATAAATAGTTTGAACAGTGTGCTCTGTGATTTATAATCCATGTACCTAGATGTAAAGAAAGTAAGTTTTTTAAAACGTTTATTTTTCTAATAAAAAACCACAGAATTTTAAGTATCTAGGAAGTCCTAGAAGTCTCAATTTCTATGGCAGATTATCATACATGTAACTAAGGATTTCAGGACTGTAGATCACGATAGACAGACTGTCTGGAAGCCTGTCAGACTCTCACTGGAAGTTTTAGCAAAATCAGCCTACAGAAAGAGTGTTTCGCTTTATGGTAATTTGACTTCCCCTCAGTTATGAGGGTTCATTTGACAAACTATATTTCTAGTTTTTGAGATATTTCTCCTAGAAAACACGATTAACAGAAGTAGCATGGCTGATTCTATTTAACTTACATGTTTATTGGCAATTAAACTTCAAAATTACTATTGCAAATTTGTCATGTACAATTCTTAAAAACGATGTATTCAAAATCTGAAGCCAGAGTTAGGCTTTAACGTGCACCATTGATTTTGTTTGACATAAATAAATAAAAGCAGGGAATATTTAATATGCATGTGTTGTATTTGCACACCACACAAAAAGCAGCCATAAGCACATGTTCTAGTTTCATTTGAGTTGGAAACTCTACGTGGACAACTGGTTTTCATTTGAACCTATTTCTGAGGTGTATAAAAGTGCATTTTCTACTTTTTGTCACACAGCAAATAGTAATTAGTAACTTCTTTGTCCCAGAGCAGTCTGTATTTGCTGTATAGCTGAAACTAAGAAATCAAAGTAGCTAGGTAAGCTGGACAGACAGATTGAAAGGAAACCTCAAAATTTTGTTTGTCTGTGCATTGTTTAAGGATATTTTTGCTGAGGTTACACAGCGAATCTTAAAAAGAGTTTGCACATGGCCTTGCTGCAATGAAACATACTAGATAATGCATTTATTAATGTACTGTATCAGCATTAACTCTTTTTACTGTCCTAGGATATCCAGTGTTAAACAGAACTGCTGTCTGCATTGGTATCTCAAATTCACCTGTTGACTTTATTGCAAGGGTTTCTAGCTGCTTTGTTATTATGTCTAAAGTCATTGCTTTTCCACAAATCTTTCATTTTTCTAACTTTTGTCAAAATACACATTTATTTGAAACAAACCAACTTCTGCTATTGTAAAAATGACAGTGCTTTATCTTCCAGATGCTAGTTCATAAAGATCTGATATTTCTTGTGTCAAAGAAAGCAGTTAGCTTTTCATTCATTAGAGTTTTGCTTTGTATTAGGGTTTTGGCACAGTGCACCACTTTGATGTTCAAGTTTATGCAAAGCTGAGTAATACTTCCTTAGTATGAACATTTTACAGCAAACAGTACAATTAAAATTTATTTTGTCTTGTAGTTTTATAAAGCAGAAGAATGTTATTAATGTGGAATAATTTCACATGGTTGATGATGATTAAACTGTCTTGCTATTTATACAGATAAACACAAGGACTGTTCTGGAGTAACTTTACATTTGACACATCAAAAGTAAGTATCTTTAAAAATACTTCCCTATTACGATTTTTTTTCACCAGAACAGAAGGTGTGGAAACCCCTCCTTTAGATTCTTTTGAACACATGTGAAGTTAAAATAATATATCCTTCACAATTTTAAGAATCTTGAAGCCAATGTCATCTGTTGGCAAAAAATTTAGTTTCTGTTAAGAACCCTGATGAAACAGTGCTATCAGTACTGAGTTAATCCATCTTAACAGGTTTGTATTTAGAAATCTGGGACAAGGAGAGCAATTATGTAAATGATCGTTTTGTCCTATTTCATATACTTTGTAGAAGAGGCTTTAAAACATGTAGCTCAGTATGAAAAAAAGGAGGGAAAGGGAAGTGCTGTGGGCAGCTGCTTTCTCAGCAGGCTAGTTTCAGGTGCAATCCAACATTTAGAAATTAGTGGTGTTAAATGACATGGCATATTGTCACTTGCAGTGATGTTTTACAAAAGGACTCTTAGCAGAGCTTGGCTTTTGAATTGCAGGCAGCCTCTGATTGCTGGAATGTATCTTATGATGTCTGTGAACACTGTAATACCACCAGGAGAGAAAGGTGAGTCGTAATTCTACAAAGTGGTTATATTATTTCAGCATCTGATTTATTTTTACTGCTTATTGCAGAGGAATATTTAGCAGAGGCTCACTATGTTGTAGATGGACAAATAAATTGCTTAATTAAATACACGTGAATAAGTTGGCAAAGGCGATGAATAATGTAGGAAAGAATTTGTTCAAAAGAAGGATCTGTGCAATATTGAAGTTTCTAGGATTCTTAAAAATACTTACTTGATTTATTTCATCTTAATATTTTACCAAAAAAAAACCCTACCTGTTTTCTTATTCCTTTCTCTCCCCCCCAAAAACATGAAATATTTTGGATTTTTCTGCATCTGCATTTGTCATTCATGCTATTCGTAATTTACTAAGAGTTCAGAATTTCTACCTGTAAGGAGCTGCTCTTCAAAAATTCTATTCCTGTGTTCCAAGTTGGTCAACAGACCAAAATGCTGAAAAAAACCATTGTAAACCAAAATCTACAAACAGTTTCAGAATCCTACTCAGTCAACTTCATCTGAAACTCAGCTTGGATTCTCCCAATATCATTTCTTCAAACTAGCATGGAAGAAAAGTAGAACACTGACTTCACGTTTTCCTATGCAATACCAGAATTTAAATTAGATGTCCAAATATATATAATTTGTCCCATTTGCAATGATCTGCCTGCATAAGATGAGGTAGTCAAAACTCATCTCCAACTCTTTGGTGAATTCAGCAACTTGAAATCCTTTTTAATTTGAATTGAAAATTAACCTATTTTGAACTTCAGTATGAAAATTTATCAGAAGAACACACGGACCACCACCGAAATATTTGATGGATGCAGAAATTTACTTTTTCAGCTGGAGGGGTAAAGGAAAGGGAAATAAAAACAGTTCTGTACCTGTTGATAACTGCCTTCTCATGTTCAGTCAAATTTGCAGTTCTTAAGTAAAGTTTGAAGTTGTTATAACAGGAACAATGCAGCGAGTCCCCAGATACCCCTCAGAGAGGCACTGGCAGAAGAATTTCTCTGTGGGCTCCTCCTTAGTAGTTGTTATTGCACCTAACAAAAGCACTAGCTTGCAGACACTCTCTGCCAAAGTCTGCATCTAACCCTGAACCTTTAAAACTGGGCGTAGAACTATAAGATCTTAAAACTGAGCCTTCAATATAAATTGTATCAGTTTAGAATCATATCAGTTTATTTTAGTTAAGTGTCCCTCAACACGGCCTGTAAGCAAATGTGTTACTTTGCTTTGTCAAGTAGCAGTAGTGTACACTGGAAAAAGTAATACCGAGTTTCAGTTCCATTTTGTATGTAAATCATCACAGACAGTAATTTTCAAGTGACTTTATTATATTAGTTTTTCTTCACAGGTGACTTAAGCTAGGAGTCTAGAAATACAAGATATTATCCAGTATTTTTTCAAAATGTCTATTGTCCAGTATAGGTATACCCTTTGTAAACCACACTGAATGAAGTGCAGTAGTGTAATTTTTCTCTGTTCAATCAATAATGAGGGATTTTTATTTATTGTGATCATATTTTAACAGTGGTTGACGCAGACATTGCCTGCCATTACAAAAGGTTTCCAATGCACCTTTTTGCCTACAGAGTTCATACACACAGACTAGGTAAGAGTTTTATTGCAACATAGGAATGTCAAATACTTAACAGAAAAATGTTGACATTAGAACATATTTTTTTAGAGGTATTATCTCATGTACTGATAAATATTGGTATGTTATAGGTAAAGTAGTGAGTGGATACAGAGTGAGAAATGGCCAATGGACGTTGATTGGTAGACAGAGTCCACAACTACCACAGGTTGGTTGGGTTTTTAATTCTAACTGTAAATTTTAATTATTGTTATTTAAAACTGAGAGGCTGAATTGGCAGTCATGTACTCACATATTTGTGTCACAGTGTTTCCACTGCTACGTGTTTTTGTGCCACTGGAAGCGAATACTGCCAAGTATTACCATGATTACATTATTGTATGGCACTGCCAAGTATTATCATGATTACATTATGATGCAAAAACTGTCCTGAAATTACTTTTCAGATGTGTAGCTCTGTCATTCTAGTGTTTATTGGCATAAATAATATGAGATGCTTTCTCTGATTATGTTGAATCATCCTCTCTTTCAGGCATTCTATCCAGTAGAACATCCTGTGGACGTTAGCTATGATGATATCCTAGCAGCTAGATGTGTGTTCAGTGGTGAAGGCAGAACTACAGAGACACATATAGGGTAAATTTTATCTATTTGTTTCATTTCCTAACCATTTTTCCCAAGGTATTGGTTATGTGTAGAAACGTATTCGTTTCATGTCTTCTTCCAAGATCATTCAAACAGACTGTTAAATTTTGCCAGAATGGTCTGTTTTGCTGTCTAGTCTGCTAAGGATTTAACTCTCTATGATGTTCAGTGCCTTTACTTACATGAGTAATCACTTTGAAGTGTTCGTAACATTCCTCAGGTGAAGCTATGCTGCCAAACCGTTCTGCACTTAGAGAAGGATTCAAAATACAAATTCTAAAAATGTATTTTTTAATAAGTTGAAGTTATTATCTGTTTAAAACAGAATAATAAAGCTTCACAATTTCTCTTCGTTATTTGAGAAAGAAAATTTATGGAGGCTTATAAAATTCTGATAAATTTTGATGCATCATAAAATCTAAGCTTAAATACAGAGTAATATACCAGTTACTTTTTTTTTAATATAAAAATATACAGGCTTTTATGAAAAACAATAGAAACATACACAATAAATAGGAAAATCTGAACTGTGTTTGTCGATGATGCTCTTCAGCTGAACATGACAAACAGAGCTCTATAAGATCAAGTTGACAAATACAACTGTAAAAACAGATGCAAAACTAATAGCCTCTTAACTGGCTCCAGTTCTTTGAACTGTAATTTACTCCATATGTAGAGATATTCTACATTCTGGAAGTATGTGCTGCAGCACCCCAAGAGACCAGATTTTCAGTGCACTGAGAACACTAAGATTGCATCTCAAGTACAGGGGTAAGGATCCAACACAAATTTATCACTGCTAAGTGGGCAGTTAAAATACTGATGAGTAGCAGACTGAAGCAAAATCTATTGTTTGAGAAGAGATTTTTACCAAGGTCATAACACCAACAATATATCCAATACCTTAATTTGACTGTAGACCTTTTTTTAGCAAGTTATAAAATTTTCTGTCCCATTTCTGTAATAGTCCACAAAGTAGTTCCTGTTTGTTGAATAGCTCTTACAGTTTAAAAAACTGTCCTAAGATAATTATGGTCTTGTCTTTGAATGTACTAATATGCTTTCAGTGAGGAAGTAATACGAACAGAAAGGAAAGCAGCAGACATTTAAAATTTTATTATATAATTTCTACCTATGAATTTTGAGAAAAAACATATCAGCATTTTAAGCAAATATTTAAACTGTTTCACAAAAACTGATGCACAACATGGAATTATACATGGTTCAAAAAGGACTATGACCTTACTATGGAATGAATGAAAAGGAATACATGCACAGCAATGCTGGGTATATGGAAAGATATATAGCTAAAATAAATAATTATTTTTTTTTTTAAATCTTGGAAAATATTGCCCCGGTGTTGCAGTTGTCTTGCTCCAATTCAGAACAACTCATCAGTTCAAAAGAAATATTAGAAGGACCTTTGAATTCCAAATACAAACACTGAAAAAATGGGAAATATGAAAGGAAAGCTATGAAATTATACATATTTTAAAAGGATCACATCAAACCTGCATGCTCACTTTCGCAGTCTCTCTATTTAATTTTCTGTCGTAGTTTTTTTTTTGATTTTTCTTAAACTAGCTTTAAAAAAAAAATCTTAAATCCCTTAGGTGATGTATGTTTAATATACATAGAAGGCAGGGCTAAAACAAGCTTAGAGTTCACTTTGTCCATTTGCTTTTCCAAATCTGATTAGTTAAAGCTTAATTAATCATAATATAAGCTAACTAGATAAAACATGACAAATTCTCAGTGTTATACTTTCTCAACTCTGTAATTTCTTTGATACAGTCAACTAGTCCCTTTCATATGAATGAAATGACATTTTTGGCCAAATCTATTCCTTTGTGTCTAATTTGAGCAGTGAGGACAGGTGTTCTTGTTTTGTTTCTGTACCTTCCTTACTGTGTTGTTTGTTTCTTTACACATTTGGTCTTGTTTTTCTGTAGTTCATGCTAGTTGCTTTACATTATCTCATCACCCCCATGGTTCCTACTGACCTTTTTCATCCTGCTTCCTCTCCCAGTCTGAGAAATTAAATTGGATATTGAGACACACTTCTTAAATTTGTAGAGTTTGGCAAACCGAGGTTCAGAAGGGAAACCTGACTTTACTTCTGCAATTGACTACATAGAAATTCAGGACACAGTCTTAATGTCTCTGGTGTTAAAAGATGAGGCAGGAATAAACTCTTCAAAGGTTTCTTAATACTCCATAGAAGCAGCTGCTGCAGTTTTATAACAGATAATGATGTTTCAGAGTAAACATAAGAGTTGATACAGTGTTGTGTAGTATATATCTTACCAGTCTAAGAGATATCAAAGAACTGGATCCCATTCAGTGAAAAGATCATATCTTTGTAAAGGAATGTGCCATTGGCCGTGGTGGCTGTTTGTTTTTCCAGTTGCAATGCAATGTATTGTTTGAAATTCTTAACAGACACAAAATAGTGAAACCTGTATCTTTCTCTTTCAAAATACATTTAACAGTTATTGTACCTTTCCAGAGAAGGTTTATGTGCCTGTAGCCAAATGTTCCAAATGTTCACTAATTAAGATTCTTTAAGTGCATTATCTTGCTTTTGGATGCAAAGTCCTCAGTTTCATTATGCTTCACTGTGCAATGTTAACATACCAAGATCTGGATTACAGTTCTAGGTATCTATGGCAGTGGTGGAGGCTGGTTAACCTCCAGCCTTTTTTTTTCTATTTTTTTCTATTTCTTTTTAATTCGTTTGCCAGCCTTTCTACTCCTTAAACTAGTTCACAAAACAAGGTTTCTCATGATTTCAAATATCTAATGGAAGGATTCGGGGTTTTCAGTGTGTTTACTGTAGTTGTTGTTGACAGTACTTTTCAGTTTGGGTGTTTTTGGTTTTTTAACTGTAAATACTTGAAATTGCTGACTCTAAAATGTTTAGACCCAGTAACATGTGTCAGGTGAACCGGAGTTCATGTGGGTTCCGCATCCCCTTTTTTCCACTGTAGTTTTAAAGGGGAGGCAATTATAGTGACAGATATTGGGAGTCCAGCAGTGAAGTTAATGCTTTCTAAAAGCTTAAGCAGAGCTTGCCAAGTCAGAGTCTGAATTTTGTGGTCTCCAAGGGATGCTAAATTTTCAATGCATGGAAAAATACCAATTCCCCTTTTGAAACAGTCTCTTCTCCCATGTTCCCCTGTCTCCCCTCTGGCTGGTGTCATTATTGTTGCTATGGTGAATAAATGAATGCTGCAGGATGCTGCTGGAAAAGTCAGCACTGACGTCTTTTGCAAACAGCTAATAGGGCACCCCTGTATCTTTTTTATGAGTGTGGGCTCACTGGTTAATTGTGAAAGCTAATTAGAAAATCTTAATGTAAACCCCTTTAGTTTTTAAACCTTTCTTTGTAAGTCCTAGCTTATTCTATTGTTAGGATTGTAGCTATAAATAAAAGATATCCACCTATATGCCAGAGGGAAAAACTGGAAACAGATCACTGTTGCAAAGAGGCTTTGTATTATCTGCTTCACAAAGTAAAATTTTCAGAAAAGATTCTTTCTTGTACCAGCTGTTTTTTCTGTTGAAGACAGGATTACGTAGCAGTACAGTACAGAAGAGCCTCTTCTGTTTCAAGTACATGCACAGAATATATCAAACAACTAAATTTTGCTAGTGTTTAATCATTCCTCTTGCACTCGTGTTTTCCTTACAGAAGCTTGTGATCAAGTTATTCTCAAGATGGCAGTGTTATCTTCTCTTTAAGAGATATTTATGGTGTCTTAGTATGTACTGAAATTAAGTTCTGCTGCATTAGAACCAATATGATTGGCCAATAAATAAATGGATACGCTTGAACATGGGGCAAAAAAAAAACCTGTCATAAAAGATAGCTGCTGGAATGAAACATAGATGTTATTTGCAAGAATTTTAAATTAGGTTTGCCCCAGATTATACACAGAAAAGTGTATAAATGGGGACATAATGAACAATACAGTTCTGTTGCATTTCATCAGAACGTGTGCATAGTTGATGACACACTGAGGACTATGAGGGGTATACTGGGGAAATGAGAAGGAAGAGCAGTTTAAATACCTCATGCAAGAATCAAGAGCAAATTGTTAAGAATATCTGAGATACCTGGGGAGTTTGTGCAGAGTGGTATTCTCTAGTATAAAGTGAAAGAAACTTTTGATATCCACTACAATAAAGTGATTAAATATATCAGTGTGGGACTTCTAAGTCTTTCATTGCAGTTTTTTAATATTCTATTAAACAAGTTAGATGAATTGAGTAACAGCTATATTAAACTAGCTTTTTCCTAACTGCCACATCTTTTCTGTGTTGTGTAGGGGAACAGCCAATGATGAAATGTGTAATTTTTACATTATGTACTACATGGAAGCCAAGCATGCTGTCTCATATATGACCTGCACACAGAATGCAAACCCTGAGATGTTCAGAAGTATACCACAGGAGGCAAATATTCCTATTCCGGTCAAGCCTGATATGCTCAAGATGACACATGGGCATCATGAAGGTGAAAAAAACCTTGTAATCTATTTTACTCAAGTCTTTCTATGCTCGGTCATGTGTTTGTCTGTGTTAGCTTGATAAGCTAAATTTTCATGAGAAGGAAATGCAATTCTAAATAAAATTAAAATTGCTAATTATAGACCATGATGGGATTCTGCTCTTGTTTTTGATGTAATTGTCTGCTATAATCTTTTGTCCGTTTCTTGCTCTTGTCCTTTCAGTTTCCAACATATTTTTATAGCTACAAGTGTTGTGTACCCAAATGGTTGACCTCTTTTCTATGCCAAGTAAATGTCAGTACTTTGTTTTAACAGTATCTTAATATTTGCTTTATCTTCTGTCTAATTCCTGCAAAGAATCATAACATTTCCATCGTTTTGTGGATCCCACTGCCTTGTTATGGAAGGGATTACATGTTTATATTGAACAATAGTAGGCATGTAAGTTGCAGCAGCAATATTGTGCAGAAGTAATCTGACTTTATGACTGTGTAGCAAATTACAAATCTTAATTTTTTTATTCCAGTTGCTTTACTGCTCTGCTGTTTGGTACAACTACTGTAGATTGGAAACAAACGCTTGGTATTTTTTTTCTAAGGGCTTTTTTTCCCCACAGTAGAAAGATATTCAATTCCATTCACACGCAGAGGTTAACATCACATCCTAAATCCATTTTTCAGAAATGAAGGATACTGATAAAAGTTCTTTGATGCAGCAGGCTGAAAAAGAGGAGGAAGAAATTTTGGATCAGGGTATGTACTTGTTTATTTCTATGTCAAGGGAGAGTCTCAGCAGTGTAAAATATTGATAAATTAGATTCTGACTGTTAATGAGTTCTGAAGTTTTTAATCAGTTTAGTCTTTAATTGATGCAATATGCAATGTTCTGTTGATATGATTGAATACTATATAAGAAATAATTTTTTAAAAGGCTGCCATCTCTAGCCTTGTAGGTAGAATTTATTAGTGCATTTCAATCTCATCAGATCTTCCTGTTCTTGGTTTAATTTACTAAAGAGGTTCTAATTTATCTGTAAGTACAATCCCAAAGAATGAACCCAAAGAAGTAGTCCTATAGTATGTAACTATTCTGTATTTTATATATAACTATCTGCTATTAGCTTAATAGTTTGTATTATTTATATATATATATATTTATATTCCCTATGTTATACATGGGAATACATGGGAATAATATGTTCTTATGCTTCAATAGTAGTTGTACATGAAGGGGCTTGAGTACAGCTTATGTTTAATACTGAATTATTTTTCACTACATTTGTGTGTAAATATGTATAGCAACTCATGGAAAAATGTGTGCAGTACTTAGTTGCAGGAAAAAATCTGACACATAAAGCTTCTAGAAATGTGCTGAATGTTATTTTTGTTTCAGAGATACATTAAAATAAGACTGGACTTTAAAGTTCTGATAAATCATATGCTATTAGGTAAATATTGGTTTAGTATCAATCTACAGACTCATCAATCTCATCAGCTACAGTTTCATACTGTTTTCATTGAACAATATTGAGGTTCAAGAACTAAATAAATTAAAGGTAAATTTCTTTTTGCCTTTAGTGAGAGCAAAGATTAG
>BJBW01005236.1:0-44107 GCA_004320125.1 Scolopax mira | reverse complement strand
AAAGTACCTTAAACTACTAGAGATGGTATTTACAATTTCATATCTGAAACAATATAGTCAATTCAAGTGAGCTTTTTTTAGAAAGAAGATGAATTCCAAATTTTTGAATCCTACTCCAGAGTAGAATGAGCTAGCTGCTTGCAAGTTTATATCAAGATTTATGCTGACAATCTGCTTCACCTTTATGTTACTAAGTGCATTAGCATTTGGTAGAGGATCTTATTATCTGTGTGCTTTATTGAATTCGTTAACGTTTGAAACAAAGTGCTGAAACAAGGTCCTCTTCTTAAAATCTTTTTCATTTGTCTTTGAAATGTATTTCAAAGCCACATTTCTGCAATGCGGTCTTACTTGCTGAGACCGTTGTTTAGTATACATACTTGTCTAACGTTTCTATGGAAACACACTGCATTGTTTTGTCCATTTGAAATTAGTTGGGTTCGTGATGTAAAATATCAAAACACGGTAGTTGCTGTGAAAGAATTTTGTTTCAAGGTCTTAAGAAAATTCTCCCATCATTTACTGGAGCCTAGCTTCAGTTTTACATTGGTACAACTCTATCTTGAGTTGAATTGTGTGTGTGTGTAAGCAAAAAAAGCAAAAAGAAAAATAAGATCAGACTTGGTTTTATTTTTGCCTCCAAAGAGGGAAAGTTGAATCGCTGTTTTAGACAGTGGTTTTTGGTCTTAAAAGCACATGAGCACCTGGTAAGATACACTGGGAAAAACAGGAGCTGAAAGTAGTCTGCTTAAATCTGCTTACAAAAATTACATACAAATTGGAGTCCAGTTTTCTGGGGCAAAGCTGGTTTATGTTACTGCATTGCCAAGTTGTCCATTTCCTCAAGTAACTTTAGTGATTTAGCCAATACCAACCAACTTTGAACAAGTTCTTAATGACAGGAAAAATCTACAGTTGGAGAGGGAGAGGGAGGAGCAGTGAACCCCTAAGCTGCACAGAAGCAAATAAGTGCTTTCACTGAGGTAAAGGTTATAATGTAAATTTTTCTATTTATGGTTTGTGTGACATACTCTATGTGATAAGCTTATCTACAAAACACAGATCGACCAAAACTCGGGCTAATCAGTTTGCTGCTGAGCTATTGCTCAGTAAATGCAGCCTTTAATTTGCTCTGAAAATAATACTTCAGTGGTTTTTCCATAATTCTGTGTTTTATCTTGTGTGGTTTTTCTTTTCTTGATGACTCATTATATTGTCACAGTTTAATTTTCCCCTCCTTAGTTTCAGGTAACTAAAGTAAATACTATTACTTCCTTAAAACTGAAATAGTTGTTAAGTTGTTGTATTACCCCTGGAGATACATACAGATCTGGAGGGGTAGAAACATGGTCAAAGAAACAGATTTTGATGTCAGTAGTATTACATCTAAGCATTTGCCTCAGAAGGAGAGAATGAAAAAGCCTGCCATGTGAAAGTATCTGCCTGCTAATGAAGTGTATATCACATTATTGCCTGGGTACAGGTTTAGAAAATGTACTTTCTGCTACACGTAAGCAGTTCGTTCTATTGGCACCTGTAGGAGTTATCATTGCTTTTATGTTAAATTTTCAATTTTGTTGCCTTCACTTACCAGAAGTACATTAATAAACAATGTAAATATATTGAAATAAGTACTAACCGTCACAAAGTGAACCACTGCTCAGCATGAAGACAAAGCTATAGTGTTAAAATTAATCTGAGCTTACCTTAAAACTGACCTCTGAAACAGAACTGTCATTGTTTGGTGAAGATAAACTGCTCATAGGAAGTTAGCTATTGTAGGATATGCAATTGATTTAGACATTTGTGCATATTGGAGAGTTTCCTGTTCCTGCAGAACCACAAATATTATTTGTTTAATTTTTGTTCATCATACAAGTCTTATTAAACAGTATCCAATAGATACAGAAAAAAACTGTTATCTGTTCATAGCATTCACCATGTCTGCTAGATGTCTCTTTTTTTGCCTGTGGAAAAAAGACCTAAATGTGTTTCATATGTTTGTTCAATGCATTCCTGGCTGCAGTCTGTGGAATAATGTAACACAGTTTAGGTTTTGTTCTGAAATGCAAGCAGTGAATTAGCCCTTACTATTGAGAAAGTCAGCTGCTGCTGTACCTGAAAGCTGTAGAGACACAATAGAGAGTACTTTCTTAGTAACAAGGTAGGAATTTACAAGTGATATGCAATACTTAATTTCTTGACCTGTAGCTCATGATTCGATAACTCATTTTGTATGTAGTAGATGCAATCATAAACTTTCTTTTGAAGCAGAAAGGGCATTTTTTTCCTAGTAAAGCCAATATAATTATTTTTAAATGGCTTAGAAAAATAAATTCAAGGCTGCTTTGAACTGAAAATTCACTCACAGTTTATAAACCAAGAATAGATTCGATTTTTTGTTTTAGAAGCGCATGTGTGTACACATGGTATACATTACTTACACATTTTCTTCCATTACATGGAACAAAATAGAGTATTTTCATTTAACTTCTAGTTTTAGTGTTTACTGTCACACTTAGAAAGGTACATTTTTTCTTGTGTCTGGCTTAGGGAATTTAGAAGTCAGTACCGAAAAAGTAACACGTTTTTGTCTCTGGCGATGGGTTATGAAGCAAGAGTCAAAGTTGTGCTTCTTTTGCTCTCAGTATTCATCAGTCATGCTGCCAATACAGGTTGTTTCTTCCCCTTCTTCCCCATTATTTAATGATTACCACAAGTGCAAGGTATTCAAATGGTCAGTGCGGCTGAACTTAAGATCTCTCTTTTTGCATGTTCCAATTAGATTTGTGCAAGGTCCCTTTTTCATAGCTGAGTGTTTTACCTGAAATTTCTTTAAACCTCCTATATTTAAAGTAATATTACAGCTTGAGTCCAGCATTCAGAAGTTAGCTTTTATAAAGTCTGCAATTACAGAGTTACTGTGCTGTTGATGGGACAGGTTGCAAAGAAAAACACCTCACTGGACTTCTGCTGTGTTATTTTAGAGATTGGAATGCATAAAGTGAGTGAAATAGAAGAACAAGGTAAAGAAAAGAACATCACTTCATGTTCTAAGACAGTTTAATGCTCTCTGATTGAAGTGTGGTTTACTCTTATCAGAGCTGCTGAATGGTTCTGGGTAGCTGGGTACCTCTGTGAAAGAAGTCCCATTTTCTGATGTTTTCTAAGTCTTTGAGGACAGACAAAACAAAGAACTGAAGCTAAGTCTTGCATGTACACAGCTCCTACTGAAACTGAGTGGAAATGTTGGCTTGAACATAAGATGTGAAATAGAATGAGAAATACCCTGTAAAATTACATTTTGAGATGTTTCTAGGTGAGTACCCAAAATTAATGGATGCTAAATGAAAGTTTTGGCTGTAATCTCTAGCAAAGTACCAGTAATTATGGAGCTTAATTTCATAGGACAGGCTGTGGTAATGAAATAATGTAATGTAAGTAAGTATTTCATAAACAGAGATGATGGAATAGAAATGTAGAGGAGTCTTTCTGTTCAGCTAAATCACTTGTTGAGGAGTGAGGATTCTTTGAATGATGTTGAATATAAATATATAGTGATAGCCCATTGATTGTAAGAGGAGGTTTCTTTGTAAGAAAAATAAACATCATAATCCATACAAAATAGTTCATGAATTAAGGTTACATGTAATTCTGCTACTTACTACCTGCTGGATTGTTAATCCATCTTCTAATTCTTTTCAGTTTTTGTATGCAATGTTTGAACAGGAGTGCATGCACACACACACATACAGATAAGTCATACCGTTTTTAGACTGATGGAACTATTTTGCTAGGTTGTAGATGAACCTGCAAGTTGAGAAACTGAAATGCCTGTTCAGTGTTGCATATTTTGCTACTGCTTGTGTACTTCTGTGAAAAGCTTGTTACAATAAAAATGTCCTGAACAAGGCTTCTTGTTTCTGGGCTAGAAATGTCTGATTAAGTGAAAGGAGGAGTTCTAGCTCCTCCTCTTTCTGCCTTATGTCTCTTCTATCTCCTTCTCAAAAAAAAAGAAGAAAAAAAAAAAGTAGGGGGATGTGAAGGGAGTTCTACAGTTTCTTGTGGAAGAGGAAAGGAGAATCATCATGCAGGCAGGTCCTTGATTTTTCAGGTAATGAAGTAGTATATTTCTGTGACAGCATTGCATAGCAGAGTTAATCAATAAGACTTTATGTATTTTTATGCCAGCATATGTAGCCATGAGTTACATTACTTTCCAAAATAAATTTGTCATAATTTACCTTTGCTAGTTTCTGTGTGGTTGTAAGAAAAGAGAGGAGTTCAATTTGGCAGGTGGTTAAACTTTCTTGGGTTGATGGATAGAGGGTGAGCCTTGAAACAAAATCACTTGCCATTGTTGATGTGGAATGACTAGAATGAAGTGTTAGAGACATTTTTAGATTAAGGCCAGACATATGAGAAAATCTTTAGATGTTTTAAGGTTTGGGATGCGTGTTTGGTGCTCAGAGATTATATGAGGTCCCTTAAATAGAGTACAAAAGTAAGAGAAAAGTGACTGAGTTAAACCGTGGGAAAAAAAAGCTACTGAAAAGCATTAAGAGTAATATTTACAGTTAGAGAAGCATAATTAGGAAGATTCAGCATTGCAGAGGATTTGGTTGTTGTTTTAACACCAAAAGATCCTGCTCAAAGTTTTAAATAGAAGATCAGCCTTTGATTTGATTAGGTTAAGGTTGTTCATATTCTTCACAAAAGCTTCTTCAGCACAGTAAAGAAGGGAGCATCAGATATAAGCCCAAAAATTGCAGTTGGTATAGATTGTATACCTAAGCAGAAAAAGGATGTAACAAACATGGAAATAAACCATTTTAAATGGAATGTTTCAGTCTTCACTGGTTTACTTCTGGTTGGTGTTCTCTGCTCTTAAAATTACAGAGGAACTTTCCTTATCTATTTTCTGTAATGTACAAGACTTCTAATCAATAAAGAACTGCAAAACCTCCTTATAATATCATTAACATGTCAGAAGAAATGGAAAGTGGACATTGTACTAGTACAGAAAGAGTTCAGAGAAATGCTGAAGTCGTATCACAAATACAAAACATGCCAAACATTATTTATTATTAATAATGCTATTAATATTATTATTAGCAAAATGTTTTTCTCTTCTATAATTTTCACTTTTTTTTAAAAAACTAAAGCATGATGATGTTTAAAACAAATAAATTGAGCACAGCAGAACAACTTCTTAATAAACATAGCTTCACGTCATTTTGTGAGAAGAAACATATCTGCTGTGTAAAACAGAATTTTAAGGTGGAACTGTCATACTGTGTGCCTGAACTACAAGTCTGTGTAGAATATCCAAATAAGCACAGCAAAGTCCTATGGAGTAAAACCACTGTGTTCATTGCTAAGTCATTTAGCAGTAGTTGATAAATATATTTTATTGCAGCAAAATGACAGAAGCTTGTCAGTAAGAAAAGAATAGGGCAATTAGGAAACTGACACCAGCATGGGGTTTGAGTTCTAGATTCTGATTTGTTGGTGAAGAACACACGTCAGTAACAAAATGTAATGCTCCGTGAAGATTCTTTGATCTTCTTGCATACTTTCTTTTACCTTTAACACTTTCTTTGCCACTTAAAAACCCTGTGATGTTATAAACGATGGTCAGATTCCCAATATTTGTACATTAAAGCATTTTGACAGTTGAAGAAAAAAATGAAAGTATTAATTTAAACCAAGGCAATTTCACTTACATTGCGATAGTAGTAAAAGCCCTTCTTAGGGACATGCACACATAGAAGAAAACAGCTAATAATTTTACTTTTTAACTTTTTCTTCCATATTTTTTAGCTCTGTAAGTTGCTTAGAAAGGCCTTGAGAGAGAAGATACAGTCACTGTTCTTCAAACATGTCAGTTTGGCATGTTATAAAGGGTATCCAGGAATCTCTAGAGCAGCTTAACCCTTTTCATTTCCTGATGCCTCCTTCCTCCAACCCAAAAATCCCTTCAAAATGAAAACAGCCTTGCTTAATATTTTTTATTTCTCACAAATCTTTCCAGTACTTTCATCAAAGCAAAAGATGAAAGTAGTATGATAGGACTCATGAAAAATAATAGCAGGCTCCTTTGACGCCATTTTGAAAGGTTTTTTTGCCTATTATATCAAACTGTGTCTAATGTCACTTCAAATAAATAGACACTACATTTTGTTCACTTACGCCTTTTTTATGCCTTTCTTTCCTTCTTTTCAGCCAGCAATGTTTTGCATGCCTGTTAGAATTTGCTTAGTAGCTTCATTTAGGAGCTGAAGAAGCCAAAGAAAATTAAACTTTTCATTTTGATAAATGCTTATTTGGAAGGCATTTATTTATGGTGGTAGAGGTTGCAGCCAAATTTACTTATCTTTATCAGGAAGATTGTTCTTCAGCTAAAGTACAAGTTCTCTGATATGGCTCTTAACTTATTACATAGACATTACCTGATACTTAAGATGATTCTAGCACTTGTGAAAAGGCAAAGCACTGACCATTTTTCCCAGATGAACACATTAAACAAAATATATCCTGGTAAGAAATGGCTTCAAGGTGTGCCAGGGGAGGTTTAGATGAGATATTAGGAAATATTTCTTTACTGAAAGGATTCTCAAGCATTGGAAAAGGCTGCTCAGGGAAGTGGTTGAGTCACCATTCCTGGAGGTATTTGAAAGATGGGTAAATGTGGTGCTGACGGTCATGGTTAATGGCGGATTTAGAAGTAATCAGTTAACAGTTGGACCTGATGTTCTTAAAGGTCTTTTCCAACCTAAATGATTTTATGATTCTGGGATTCTAAGCCAGAAAGATGTAGTCTCAGAATACACTCCATATGATTCAGAGGTAATTAGGAAACCCAAAGTCAAACATGAAAACTTGTCTCTTATTACAGTCGTAATAAGACTGAGACATGAGTTTGGAAGGACCAGCGTAGTGGCTCCATGTCGCATTAGACATGGTCAAGAAGAGGAGACTTTCAATACAAGCATTCACACATTTACACAATAAACTGCGGTACCTTTGCCTTGTCAACACAGAAGGTTGAGAGAGTTGGCATTGCTCAGCCTGGTGAAGAGAAGGCTCCAGGGAGACCTTATAGCAGCCTTCTAGTACTTAAAGGGAGCCTACAGGAGAGATGGGGAGGGACTTTTATCAGAGAGCGCAGTGACAGGATTGAGGGGTAACGGTTTTAAACCGAAAACCAGGAGATTTAGATTAGATACCAGGAAGAAATTCTTTACCGTGAGGGTGGTGAGACACTGGAACAGGTTGCCCAGAGAAGCTGTGGATGCCCCATCCCTGGAAGTGTTCAAGAATGGGGCTTTGAGCAACCTGGTCCAGTGGGAGGTGTCCCTGCCCATGGCAGGGGGCTTGGAACTTGATGATCTTTAAGGTCCCTTCCAACCCAAACCATTCTATGATTCTATGACTACTAGATCCTGATTTCCTGGAAAGATGTAATTTTGTCAGAGGGTGGCAGTAGGGGCTTCGTGTTTAAAATCCTGTTCTGTCTGATTCCTAACACAAGTATGGAATGCCAGTGGCAGACTGAGGAGCCTATCCCAACAGCTACAGTGAAACCATAGAGGTGTTACACACACACGCGTGTTCTTTCTGGGTATGAGAATTCTCAGAGACTGCCAAGGTGTTCTTTCCCATGTTGTTGTTGGTTTGGTTTTTTGGGGTTTTTTTTTGTGTGTTTTTTTTTTTAAATGCGGTCAAATGAGTTTTCAAGTATGTATCTTGACATCTACACGTTCTAGCTCTCTGGGCAGCCCTACTGTGTCTGAGCTTCCCCTCCTTCCTCACAGCGAGACCCTGGAGCACCATTGGCTGGAGGCTGCAGCCGGGCTGGAAATGGCCGCTCCCAACCGCCTCGCCGTGTGCCGCTTCAGCACCATGGACAGAGGCCGCTGCCGGCAGCTCGGGGAGCTCTACTCAAGCGCTTGGGAGGGTGGGGGGGGGGAGGCTAGGTGAGGTCCAGCTCATGGCTTACAATGAAGTCACCAATCTTATGATTTGATTTTTATTTTTTTTTTATAACTGTTTTCCAGAACGCTATTCTGAACAGATTTTTTTTTTCTTCTACTGTAGAACTGCTGTAGTAATTAAATTTGAACTTACTGAAATATGCTTGTACATTGTTTCATTCTGGAGATGTTGGTCTTGACAGCAGACATTTCCTCCAGAATAGAATAAACTGTAGGTATTTATAGCCAATTGCTTTTCACTGTATCACGTAGGAGTGTCCTGATAGCTGACACATAAGAAGTGCTTTTAAGTATCCTCTCTGAAACTAAACTAATCAGTTAGCTTCCCTAAGACTGCAGAGCTAGGCTTCAGTTAATTCAGTTACAGCAGGTTGTTCATTCACCTGTGTCTTCTTCTAGTCATACTCAGGCATTCTAAAGGCCAAGCTGTCTCATCTCAAACAAGACCAAACAAATAACTTGCTGCATCTTGCTGGTGTTCCTTTCCTGCTGAGTATCTTCAGGCAAGCAACATCCTTCAGCTGTTCCAGCTGGTACAAGACAGCTGTAAAGCAGCAACACAAGGCTGTGCTTTGATGTTTGCTGGATATTGCTTTGGAGAGAGCAACTGTTAATGAGAAACAACATGAGTCAGCTCTTTCCGAGCTATATATAGTGAATTATAAATTACTTCTTTAAAATATGCCACTTAAAAAGTTATTGGAGTCTGCCTGGGAACCACACGCAAAGCCAAAAAAATGTTGGTCTCAAATAATTTGGGACCTCCATTCGATGTGTGGAGTTTAGGGAACAGTTACATACATTGAATAATCAGGAGACTTCAGTTCTTCCCTTTCATACCTGCACACACTTTTCTGCTTTGTAAGCACTGTGAATTGTGTCAAGATGCCAAGAAAGTGACAAAAACTTCTACCTCCTTGTAGATATGGAGATGCTGGGTAGATAAGTAGGCTTTATGGATGTCTTTATGTCTTTTGAACTTACAGTGTAGAAATTTTGTATTCACTGTCGCCAACATTTACTTTAGGTAGAAATCACAGTTTAAGAGCAGCTACGCTTCAGGCCACTTTTACTCTCTGAGGCACACCCTTTTTTATACGTTCAGACCGTTCCTAAATATTCTCTTGTGGTTACAACAACCCTGCTTAATGAAAGGACTAATGGGATATTCTCAACTTGGAAAATAGATCATCTGTAGCCACTGATAGTGAGGTACTCAAACAACCTTACTCTGTACTCCACTGTTTGAAAGTTCCTCATATGTCTTACAATTATGGTCTCAGTACTAAGAGAAAACTCCTACTTGCAGTTGAGTCTAATTTTATATAGGTAAACTGAAGCAATTTTTGTTTGTTTTCTTTTTAAATCAACAAGCAATATCTATTTTAGAAGGTAAGTAAATTATTCTGTGCCAACCATTGCACGACAGAAGTATAATGCAATGCCTTTGGCTGAAGCAGAAAGCTGGCAGATATCATTGTTCAAATAGAATGAATATGTGAGTTGTGAGTTAGGGGTCTGAAACCTTTATACAAACAGTAGCATGTTGTTCTTTTTGTGACCAAGAATTACATGTAAATTTATCAGACTGTTGATACAGAACGGGAAAGAGGGAACTGAGCAAAGATCCCTTAAATTGCTTTAAAAAGACCTGCTATTTCAAATGGCAACAGGCTTGGTAGTTTGGCAAGACTTTTCACAGTTACATTAGACAGACCACTGCTTTTACCATTCAGACTTCTCCGTTGGAAATTACTGCGTATAGAGAAGTCAGAGGCCTTTGCTCATCTCCAGCCATGGATAAAACCATTTGCCCCAAGAGAGGGGTCTATGCCATGGAAAGCGTCGCGGTTCTAGCTGTGTTTGGTGAGCTCTTGATGGCCTGTGAAAATCTAGGAGAGAGCATCTGTCATTCATCTCGGTGGCCTGTCTGATACAAACGATGACACATTTGTACATACGAACTTTATTTCACCTTTTAAATGGTGCAAAAATACAATTAAGACTAATGGAGAGTATTTTAATACCGAATGTTTCCTGAGTAAAGGAAACTCCATGATTTTCTGTATCAGCACCAATGTGATGCCTTAAGTCAAGATTACTGGACTTGATTAATGTAATTAAAAAGCTTTTTCAGAATAAATATGATTTGTGTCCAAAACTTCACTTATGTCATACTTTTTGAATATTTGTATTTGTTCCGAAGAAGTAGTTTGATTGGGATTGTGAAGGATTCTATCTTCACTATTGTATTTGAAGCAAATAATTCATATTTGTTACATAGCTTAACAATATTTTCTCTTATCTAATTTGCTTTGTTCATTTCATTGAAGTTGGCCCTGTTACTTTAGTAATTATTTTCTGGCAGAAGATTTCATCTGGGATATTTCATTTCTAAGGGCAGGGAATGAAATCCTACTCAAAATCATTGAACAGGACTGTTTATAAATGTGACAGATCCTCTTAGGGTCATTTTCAAAAGACTTGTGCCAGGCTGCTAGTGATTAGTTACAGTTTTGCTTTTGTAAAGGATGTTTTTTATACCCTCTCATAAAATAATACAAATTCTTAATTACAAGTGATTTGTACTTGTAAAAAGAAGTATACCTACTTGCATCAAATCTTAAAGCATATTGGATGTCTCTTTGGTGCAATGACCCAAATGGTGCAGTTGTATTTAACAGAACTGATAATTATTTCGGGCAGCCAAGATATTTGATTAATAAATTCTAACAAGTTGGATACCCGCTGGTTAGTAAAGAATCTCAGGACAGGGATATACCTGTCATCATGTCATCACTTTATATAATTCTGCAAAAATAATTTAATGTTAGCTTCCCCAAAACCTGTTGGGGTGGTTTGAATATTTTCTGAAGAGAGTTGTGGTTCTGGAATTTGCATACCTAATTTTTGGGTATTTGCTTTGAGCTATTGTTCTGTAATTTACTGAAATGCTTCTGGTGTCTAGGAAAGTTACATTCATACCTGCATTTCTAGCAAGCAGCCTGAGAAAATAACTGTTCCCTGCATTAGGAGAAGGTATTGTGACTGAGGGGTCACACTAAGGGGTGTTACTTTTGAACAAAGAGGAAGGACAGGACCCAGACTGAACTAATCAACAGAAATTTAATGGATCACTCTATTTTACTAGTGTGTCTTCTTTCTACAGCTCTATGGAAACTGTTTGCCAATGTGAAAGTTTGTTTTCTTACAGCCTAAGCTGCTTATGCGGTGACAGATTTCAAAGAAATATATTTTGAAATCTACCATGACTCTCTATTGTCTTTGTAAGTGAAGAAATTTATACAACTATAGAACATTTACCTATTTGTTTTAGAAAAAAAAAAAAAAGTAGTCTGCGGTAGCCTGCTAAATCCAGATGATTCCATCACAAATATACTTCTACTGAAATTTGCATGCTTTTTTCTTTTACGTTATTCCCAAGGTGCAGAGGTGCTTATTTTTTGATGCCAGAGTATCAGGTAAAAGTGGACATTTATATGTAAATTAAAGTTAATAAAAATTTGACATTATCTTGTCTTACCAGAGACTTGGCTCGTTGAATTCTCAAGGCTGAAACAGTTCCCTCTTAAGCTGTTTTTGACAATGACTGTTTGAATAACTTTATTACATTATAGTTTGCTGAAGCTTTCTAAAACTACATGATCTGCTATAATTGTTTTTTCCCTCCTTTCCTCTTATCTTTTCTCTTTTCTGTACAGGTGATTTCTATTCACTCCTTTCCAAGCTGCTAGGAGAAAGGGAAGATGTTGTACATGTGCATAAGCATAACCCTACAGAAAAGGCAGACTCAGATCTTGTAGCTGAGATTGCTAATGTAGTCCAAAAGAAGGATCTTGCCAGAGAGATCACAAATCATGATGAGAGGCACAATACTATGCTTGTCAGAGACAGAATTCACAAATTTCACAGACTAGAGTCTACCTTGAGGCCACCAGAGAGCAGACATTTCTCTTTACAACAGCCTAAGCATGGTGAGGGAAGCTGGGAAAAAGAACATAGAGGAGGTGGGTTAGGGGTTAATTTTATACAATGAAATGCAATGTAAAAGCTGTGATCCACATTAGCAAAATCTGAAGGGAATATCAATTGATGTTTGGAAGTATTTTACGTGACAGTTTTACTAATTATGGAAATGTTCTATTTTAGAGAGATTTCAGTGGGGTTCCCTCCCCCTCCATGTGTGAAGAAAGAATGTATACCAATGGCACAATGTTAGTACTTTTTGGAACACAGAATATTTTTTCTACTCTTAAGACTTTTACTTAATGATTTGATATCAATTATGCTAAAACAAGGTAAACACAGGATATAGTAGTGACGGGAAGTGAGGGATTTCTTGATACAAGTAACTACAATAAAATGGTCCCTCGGATAATCAATGCATTTATGAGTTTTCCGATTACCTTGGTTTGTCAGATAGAGGATTTTATAAAATTTATTGCTGCAATTCTGTCAGACTTTTTCTCTCTTTCAGAAGGAGTGGTAGTTAATCCTGAAAAATTCTTGAAAAGTAAAATTTCTGTATATTTGTTTCAAATTGAGTTTGGCTCTCCAAATATTTTTGGGCAGGCTGTTTTATTATAGTAGGCTTATAATTCATTCCCTTCAGGTTTCTATGACAGCAGAAACCATGGCAGTATTGTGTTTGTTTTACTTGCATTTTGGTCTCTGTGATATTGATTGTGCTTAGTGTTACTTGCTAATGTGGAAAGCCAGATAATGCAGCATGTGACAAGTATCTCATAAAAGAAACCGGTATGTATGCATGAAAGTCATCTGTATGCATAAGCCATAGCAGCAAATGCTTGATTTTATGTTGCAACCAGCCAGCTTGATGTTTTTAAGTATTGTTTGTGAAGTACAAATATACATCATTCATTGTCCATTTTATTTTTATTTCAGTTCAAAATATTAACATGTATTGTCTCCGCTTATGTGAGATTCTGTTAGAAGTATTCAAATTCAGCAGAATTTTGGGTTTGTGTTTAACTGAAAACCAAAGAAGACTTTCCAGTATTATGGTATGGTAGTCACTTAAATGAGAGCCTGTCAAGTTATTGGCGCAGGGGTGAAAAACAGGTGAAATATTTCCATATGCTTGACATAAGTGTAAATCATTAATAATTCCATAAGCAGCACTAGAATTAAATGCTTGGAAGAGTAATGTGTGTAGTGTTCCTGCAAAACCAGTTTGTTCAGTTCAGGCTAAAAGCATGTGGTGTGTAGAGAGGAAAAAAGAGATTTCCTTTCTGTTTTAACTGTTCCAGAAGAGGGAGTGTGAATGAATTGAGTAAATGGCTTAGTTGGCACACCATATGGCAAGAATTCTAACTATAGAAAGTATTTGCATACTTTAGGAGCTATATATTCATTTTGGGGGAATTTGTTGGTGGAAGACTAATTAATAAATGGACTTTCAAATCATGCATTTTTGATTTACAGCTAAAAGGAAAATTAAAATGATCTTAATTAGCACTGGGGTTTTTTTCAGTGTTTGTGATACAGGTAACTACAGGAATGCTGAACTGCAGAAGCTGTCAGCGCCATCTTTTGGCAAAAGAACTCTTGTAGCAATAAAATCTTTAAGCACATCTTTAGTTTCTGTTTCGGCAAGTATTTACGTATTGGAAGAACAGAATTTTGTAACAGAATATTTCAGATTCATAACACAGTTTTGGTCTCCAAGGGAAGTAGTGGAATATACAGTGTTTTAACTTGTCTTGATTCAAGAAAAATTTGCACCCTTCATAAAATTATTTTCTATATTAAATTTTAAAACTTCTCAGTATTTCTTAGGTCAAGACACTGGTTGCTGTTAAATTAATTTCATTTAACCGTTTAAAAATTACTGGAAGTAAAACAGGTTAATAATATTTGTCTAACAAGTATTCCAATTTTAAATATGTAATTGGCATAAAATAGCAAATGAACATATTTGCTAAGTGAGGTGGTGATAAATGTTACATTTCTAACTTTTTATGACTTCTCTTCCTGCACTGGGTTGTTACCTTGTTACCCTGAGACTGGTCACTAATCAGTCAGGTTATTCGACATCACTGCAACCAATTATACCTTCTAATTAAGGCAAACAGTATAATTTTCCAATTTTAAAAACTCTCTTATGGAGTGCTTACTTATATTTATCAAGATTTAAATTAATACTCTGATGGCAGGGAGTAAATGCAACGTGACTAAAATTTGTGATGTTAAAAGCTAGCAAGAGCTTCCAGGGATTTCTGGACAGTCAGTTGCAATTTTGCCAAAAACTAATGCTTTATTCTTTCATTTGTAAAGACCTTAGAGGATGATTTACATATTCTAAATCTATGCATTTTTTTAGAGTACTATTGATTAAAGAAATTACTCTAAATTACAAGGTAAAAGATCTGGTGGTACTTAGTTTAGAAATCTCATTTACAACAAAACTGCTGAGTCTTTAATTTTTTAAAAAAGTAATTGTAAATTATTTTAATGGGGAAAAATAATTTTCTTTGGCTTTGTGTGTAACTGTTCCCTGGGCCACTTGGCCACTTAGATTTGTAGGGAATTAATAATCAGTCTTAGCTAAATGAAATCTAAATTTAGTTAAACCTGTATCAAATGACCTTGAGTATGAGGCTTGCAAAGGAAGGGAATAGAGAATAATGATAAATGAATTTTGGAAAAGCATGAGAAAATCTAAACGTTGTGTAGAGGAGTTGTGTGTTCCTGTAATTAGACTGTATGTCACTGTACATTCATTTTATTGTTTTGATTTATCAGAAATCTTTTAGTCCTTTACGAGTGAGTATAAACATTTTGTTTTTTATATTGCATGCCTTTTGAGAGACTGAATTTTAGAGAGGCCAAAATTTAGGCCTTCTGTGTTTAGCCTTTTAATTTCTTCAACTTTTCTGAAAAGGCTCAGATGTCAAGGGTCACAGTAGCATTAAACATACACAAGTTTTCTGCAAGTTAATGTAGACTAATGTGGGATGAGCAAGTGAGGAAGCAGACGCTGAATTACCATCCTTTTATTCTTTTCAAAATGCTAGCATCCATGAATACGGCATGCAGTACCAGGTCAGGTACTGCACCTGCTGTGACCAACTGAACTGTGCAGAAGTAGGAATAGGAGTAGGTTCGTTTTTTTTTAATGGCTTTCCTTTTATCTTGGAACTTTTGTTCAGGTAAAGTTGCTGAGACTAAGTTGAATTTCTTGGTTTAGAAGTTTTTGATTACTGTGTTGTATTCACCTGATTGCTTCAGCTTTGTCATAGGTTTGTGTTAGTCTAAAGAGTTTCTCTATCACCTACTTTAGCTATGGTATCTATGGATTTGGGTTTGTTGTGGGTTTTTTCCTATCAGAATTAGTGACATTTTTCTGCCATAACATTTTTTATTATTATTTGGAGAAGTATTTTTCAATTGTCTCTTAATACTGGCAGAGCAACCCAGACCAGACTCTTCCAGATAGCATTTTAGGAGGCTGTTTAGGAGGCTTAATTAGAAAATTAAACCTTCTAGCAAACACTCTGCAACTTTTTCAGATTTTGGACTGTTCATGCCTTTAATGAGTGTAAGTCTGTTTTTACATAAAAGAGATTGAAGTAAATATTATTTTACATTTTTAATTTTAATGTTTAAGTTGAAAGTACATTTGTCTCCCTTAATTGAGGAGTTTTACAATTTAAGATGAACACAAGAGGTATCTGACTTTTTAATAGTGGTTCATTTGCTAAATCCTGTGCTGTTGATTTAGTGTGAAAATCAGATTTGTGGTATTCAAAAACTATACAGTATTTATTCTTAAAAACAGTTGTTATGGCATAAATAACAATAGATATTCTGCCCTTCTTCATCTCTTTCATCAGATTTAGTTACCTATTTCCTATTCATGTCGATAATACTTGGATTAGGACATGAATACTGTCCAGAAATAATGCATATGTTGGCTGTAAGAAGTTCCTTTAAGTAGGCAAACTTAAAGGAATTACTATTTTATTTGCTTCTCGTTGCTTTTTTTCTTCCTTCCCCATATTTTTTTGCTTAGATTAAAATCCTTTTTGGAAAAAAAAAAGTAATGAATCAACCACTTCTGATACGTAGTTCGTTTAGTGATTTGTTACGTATTTTTAGTAAAACATTGAGAGGTTTTTAGATAATAGAGAAAGATTTCTCTAATCTTTCAATATAGAAAGTATTTGGAGTTCCTAAAATTGTATACCTGTATCCTTATAGGATGGAGGAAAAAATGCAGTCAAAAGCTGTTTTGAAATTTCAGTCATTCTATATACAGTATGATGCCAGTGCTTGTGCATGCTTTACTATAATTAAACTATGCCTGAAATTAAATTGCAATGCATTAATGGAAATACTGCATGTAAGAAAATGGTCATATAATTCCCAACGTTCTGTATCAAATGTCAGTTAACCTTTTTTTTTTTTTAATAAATATGCTACATGAATATCTGTCTTTTGTTTATCTGTTTCTTTGGTCAGATTTCCACATAGAAGAGGCTGTGGAGTGGCCTGGGTTAGACCTCAAACTAGGCCAAGTTTCTGGGTTGGCCCTGGATGCTGAAAATAATCTAGTTATCTTCCATAGAGGTGATCATGTTTGGGATGAAAAGTAAGTAGATATTCTGCCAAATGGCATGTTATAAAGTCACATTGGTGTATGCTGTTTGTATATCTTCTCCAGAAAAGAGAAGGTATACTGTTTCTTTTCTGTTTAAAATTCAGTTCTTTAGCTGAAAGTGCCTTTGGGAGACTCGGAATGGAAGTGGTGACTGACAGTTGAAGATGATGAGGTTACTTGGTCTTTAGACTGAAAGAATATGTCTCCAGAGGAAAAGAACATAGTACACTAGGTCCTTAAACTGTACGACCATGTTAATATCATATTCACTGAGATTAATTATCCTTGCTTCTCTGTATTTTTTAGCAGAACTAATTAGCCAGGGAGAATGATATTTTAGTATGGTATACTCCTATTAGCACCTGGGTTTAAAACATGCAAAGCTAGCCCTGATGTATTTTCATTTGTTGTGTGTTTATGTCCACTGGACAAAATTGGATTGTTACAAGGCATTCTCTCAAAACAGGCTTTGTTCTGCTAATTTGATAAAATTTACTACATTTAGCATCACCCACTATAACAGCCATTTTTCTAGTGTTTGTAAAGTAATATACTAAAAAGTATAAAAGTATAAAAGACACATAAAGTATAGTGTCTTTATTAGTACGGTGTTCTTATGTCTTTGAGCTTTAAAACAGTACATCTAACTGTTTGGATGTACACTTCGGAAAATATCCATGAAATCTTAAACAGAATACTGGGAGGAAATAGTATGGCCCTGTAACAGAATATTATATGGTACCCTTTTTTAATATGCTTTTAAAATCTTTTTCTAAGTGTATAACTATAAGGCTAAACATTAGGGGTTTTTTTTTCAACTCCCAGTGAATGCATTTTGAGATAATGTAGTTCCTGAAAGTTAGAGGGGGCAGCTTTTTCAACCTTAGCATAACAGGTTATTCTTAGAATACTGTTTTATGGAGGAAAGTTCTTTGGGTTTTTAGCTAAACAACATAATGCAGGAGATAAGACAATCATTTATGTCTCGAGCATTATATGAGTGATCTCTCCAACTCAAGTGTATATAAATACAGACTATAAAATTTGAAAGGATGACGCATGCTGCAGGTTGTATTACTCAAGGTTCAAATTAAAGCTGATATTGATTTGGGGTTTTTTTTCATCCTCCTATGCATGAACACAAGTGCTGTTCTTTGTATCACTGGAGAAAGAATTGAAAAAATAGTTGAAAATAGACTGGCAGTTGTATTTATTTCTTACTTCTGAAGTGTGCATTTTTGAGTGTCTGGCAACTGAGACATACCCACAACCCGGAGCACAAAACTGGGGATTGAGACCAAGCAATATTTGGAGAGCCTACAGATTTTAAACAAACAAAAAAAATGCCCAAAAAATTAACATTCCCTAAAACAGCGAGTAAGTACAGTGAATTAACCATGTGCAGAGACAGTTGAACTTCAACTTTCTTATTTTTTGGGTGCAAGAAGGGGAGCAGTGGGGTCTGGAGTCTGGAAGTCCATGTTACCTACCACCTGTGCTGGGTATCACTGCAGGTTCACTTAACTCAGCCCTGGCCCTGACAGAAGCCTTGTTTGTATTCCAAGTATTTCTAGCCTGGGATTATCCAACATCCCAGAAATACATTTTGTCTTAGATTTACTGTTAGTTTATATTTGCTATTAGTAGTGTTAATCTATACTGTTAATCAATCCAGGGCGGGGGAGAGCGGGGATAGCCATATATGCCATCATGTGGGGATTGAATTTGGAGCAAAGTGAAACCATCTGGCCTTATAAATATCACCAGAAGCATTTGGTACCAGATACGTAACTAAGACGTAAGATGAGCTGCTGTTAACTGAAGCTGGGTATGAGCCTTCCAAAAAGATAGCTGCATGTGAAATCCTAATTCATTTTAGAGGGGGTTTTATTCACAAGTTGGTGTGGGTTTTTTGGTCTTTTTGTGGACCACAGTTAATCAACAAGTAGTCTTGGTAGGAACCCCTAAATTACACAGGCTAAAACTTCTGTAGGCCTATTCTATAGAGTATTGTGACATTAAAACAGTATATTTGGAAAACATCCTGTTGTTAAACACTTGTGGCACAGAGAAGAGGCACACAGAAATGTGCTCAGCCAGTCAGCCTTCCCTTTTTATCTTTGGGTATGGCATTGGCATATGAATTAGTCTGGGGACCCTTTCCTGAGTTGTGCTGAAATGGAAGGAGTATATATGTTCTCATTTTTCAGTAAAAAGGAATAAAAAATGAGTATTTGAAAGGATTTATCATGACTATTGGGATGGGAAGTTATCAGACTTCAAAGTTAATGTTTATCATTAGCTGCAAATACACAGTTAATTGAGTATAATATGTCTTACTAAAACATAAACGTAATGAATCAATCAAGCCTGAAAGACCAGAATTTATTTTCTCTGTTTCAGTGCTTCGGCAGCATAGTATGGAAACAAATTAAACAAAAATTATCTGTGCTGTTAGGCAATGCACAAATGTTTCCAGTGCATTATTAATATATGTCATAAAAGCTGGATTCTCATTCAACTAAATATAGCTGGATGAATAGTCTGTTCTGTTTCATAAGGCAACTTCAGTCTGCTTTAGAACACAAAAACAGTTATGCAGTGTCAAGCCCTGTAATAGAGAAGTAGCTTTTCAGTGGCTGTAGCATTCCTTCTGTGCATGACTACAAGAGAAAAAAAATCATTTTTAAAAAGTCAAGTTCTTCTACCATGTTCTCTCCTCAGTTTAGAGCAGTCTTTGCTATATGCAGTGTGCACCGTTCAGAATGAAAACAATTAGAACTATTGAGCTGGGTAAGCAATGAATCAGTCGGAAGTTATTTTGCATTTTGTGATGAAAAAATGTATACTATTCATGCAATTTATAAAAGACATAACAAAGAATATAAACTGCATTCTTGTTACTGTGTTCTTAACAAGCTAGGCAGGTTAATTTAGGCTGAGCACAATACTACAGAGGTGATGGATATTGATCAAGAATTGAACTCAGGGTTGTGCTTCAGGGGTTATGAGATCAGGTGATCTGTCTAAATTTAATAAGTAGCCCACCAGAAGGACATTAGATTTAGCAATAAATTGTTTGTATTAGCATGAAGTGGCCAGCTGAGAAGTAGAAAAATAGCTGTGGAATTACATTGAGGTTTGAAATTAGTGACATATGCAGCGTATTTTAGTTGCCCTTTGATATCAAACTGCAGAGCCTATTGGAAAGCCACGCTGTAGACCAATATGACATGTAATAGTAAAGTGTTCAGCTGTTTGGTTCAGTTCATTTTGGTCTTGCTTCTTTTAAGCTACAATAATCAGCATCATTTCTGTCCTCATTTATCAGTTGAAACAAAGGAACATTGGCTGCCTGGGAAATTGGTCTTAGGCTCTGGGAAGGAAAGAGTGACTGTGATTCTGCAGCATGCCAGTCTTCCTCCTAGAAAGGGAAGTTTGACAGGGAGAAGATGCATGGAAGATCACTCCCCTCAACCCATTTCGAAGTTCACTAGGCTTCCTTTGCGTAAAATACCATAGAATCTTGTATTTACACTGGGAGCATTCATTTCCCAGAAGAGCTCTGTAGTTGTTAGCAGGGAATAGTGAGAAGTATGGACAGCAGCATTACTAGGAACCAAAATCGTAAGAAGGAAAGGCAAACATTTTTTGAGATCTCTAGATAGTCAGTTCTCCAGACCTACAATCTTGTTTTCTGTGGACTTTTTTGTACCATGCCTGCAGTCACTAAGTTTCTCTTCTGAGATGCGCTGTGCTAATTAATGACTAATTAGTTCAGTCTGCCCGGTGTTGGTTCTCCAGTTGTGGTTATCCATACCTAGAGCAAGTCCTTACGCACATTAGGCTTGTTTTAAATGAAACTCTTTACCACCAAGAGAACTTGTCACAGAAGATTATTGTCAGTAATGGCAAAGAATAAAACACCACCTGCTAAGCCATGGTCAGACCAGCAGATACTCATCTGTAGGCCATTATGTCCCATTACCATCTACCCTGTCTCCTTATAGCATTATGGAAGAGTTTTTAGGAGGGCTCAGCCAAGAATGTTAATAACTATCCCTTTGTGCTTAACTGTTCATAGTGTAAAGGATTTACAGATTCCTATCAGAAAATAAATTCTCACAGATAGCTACCGTACATAATGGCAATATCTAAATATTATTTTTTAATCATAGCCTATGTAGAAGCTTAAACACATCCTGTCATAGATTTTTCTGGTTATATATGAAGCCAGTATTGCTTTTCCACATAGAAAATTCTAGACATATAAATATTTAATGTTATGGAGAGGTGAGGCTGGTAGTACTGTACAATATAAAGTTTTAATAGCTTTATTCATAGCCTTCTCTGTGACTACAAAATGTATTCTTGTTTACCAAGTTGCATCAATCATAGCTGGGTTTCTCTTGGGATTAGCAAATGGATTTAAAAATACAGGATGGGAGGGAGGAGCATGTCTTGTATTTGCATGTTTTTCATCCAGAGTCAAATACCATTTTCTAACATTTAGACTTAAATTTTGTTCAAAATATTTTATACTCTACTTAACCTTCAATAAATGCAGAACGTATATTTCAGCAGGTTAGAGTAATAGTCACCTTCTCTGTCAGGGTACAGACAGCTATATTTTCTATGTTTTGTTAAGCACATGGTAATTTTATCTATATGTCTTCTGGAAAGTTAATCCCAGTTAATGTCTGAAATAGGGATATGTTTAAATGTTTATTAATATAGTCCAAGTACCCTGGGAGTTGAGTGTGGGTAGGAGAAATGCACATCATATCCTGTAGTCTCCTGCAAACACACTCTGAAATGGATAAGAATGTTAAGACATGAATCTTACAGTAAAGTAAGTTCTGCAGTTCAGCAGAAGTCTTACAGTTCATCAAAATAGTGAGCTATGTTTGAAAAAAAGAAAAAACAAAAGACACACAATCACGCACATGCTGCCTTAGACAGTATGAACTATACCTGTTCTTACTGGCAGTTATGCCCTGGTGATTAGCTGTATTTTTACTTAGGCTACGTTATTTAATCTCCCATTTCTAATTTGCCACAGCAAAGAGGACAAAAAAAAAAAAAGGAAGAGTTTTTTTTGCTTGTCTGGTTTACGTTTATCTTAATTGTTGCTGTGTTGATTTGGTGCTCCTTTTGTTTGGAAGTTGTCATCTCAGTAGGAAATGCAGACATCCAACACTGTAACTCTTAACTCTCATACAGTAATAACCAATAAAAGCAATAAGGCATTTTTATGAAAAAAAGAAGTCAGTTACCCCACACTGCAATTAAACTACAAAACTCGTCCTTAAGATGCATGTGTCTTCTTCATTAGTGGAACCTTCTAATGCTGGCTTTCTATTCCACTGTTTTTGTGTAGTTCTTTTGACAGCAGATTTGTTTATCAGCAAAGAGGACTTGGACCAATTGAACAGAACACAATTCTTGTCCTGAACCCAAGTAATGCAAAACTGCTTCATGCTTTGGGCAAAAATCTGTAAGTTATTTTTTCCTTTTATTAATAAAACTAACATTTCTAACATTATTTTACTCCCCAACCCTATTTTGACATATGTTTCATATCACATTGTGTGATTGTGGCCTCTGAGTTCATTTAAATAAATAAATAATAATTACAAAATCAAGAACTAATAAAAGTAATTTACCATCTTTATCAACTCTGCTTTCTAGCAATTAATACAGTTTCTACTAGCCAGATTAACAGAAACGCAGAGCTCATGAGTATTGTATATTGTTCTTAAAGATACCAAATATTAACCTGTGTGAGATACCAGGGATCAACTGAATTTCAGAACTGAGATACTCTTGTCAGGAAAAAATTCTGTTCTGTAAAGCTATATTTATCATTAAATACTACAAATAGTGTGTGCAGCATTTGTTATCTGTAGATAAAAATTGAAATCTTCACATCTATGTCACTCTTCCTGAAAGATGGTTTTAACTTGACTCTTCTACATTTCTGCTTGCAGATTTTATTTACCACACGGATTGAGTATAGATAAAAATGGTAACTACTGGGTCACTGATGTTGCTCTTCATCAGGTATGTTTCAGAAGCTTTAATATCAGGACCAAAAAGTGTTTTTGTTTTCCTAGAGATTTGATATAAATTATTTATCTAGGCTTGTTAAGCTAAACATTAAGCATATGCCTATAGAAATTGACCCCTGTGGCCTTCATGGAACATGGTTGTGTTGAATAATTTGATATATAGACATAGTATTCAGAAATAAAACTATCTGTTTTAAAACATTGAATCTTTTTAAAAAGAACAGATTTTTCTGCTACATCTCTGCTTCTCAGTTCTCCTATGTACTTAAATCCATAATGAGAAACTAATTCGTTTGGTGTAATCACAGGAAATTTATACTTTAGGCAGAAATTTCCTAGAACTGACACTGTTGAAAAACTGGTAATTGATGTCATAGTCAATATATTATGTTTGGTACATAAATTTATTTTATATACAGTACTAGATATTTTTCCATAAGCAGTCATCCCTCTTATATTTTATCTTACATAACTGAAACCTCTTCTCTTTTCCCATCAACTGAAAAAAAAGGTTTTCAAACTGGGAGCAGATGACAAAGAACCATTACTGATCTTAGGGGTGGCTTTGCAACCGGGCAGTGACAAAAATCATTTCTGTCAACCAACTGATGTGGCCGTGGATCCAACCACTGGCAGCATTTACGTCTCCGATGGCTACTGCAACAGTCGAATCATTCAGTTCTCTCCAGATGGATTGTACGTGATGCAGTGGGGAGAAGGTACAGATCAGAGTGCTTGGTACTTTACCTGTACTGCTGTTACCACCAGCACGTCGTGAACCATGAGCACCTCTCCTATGAGGCTGAGAGAATTGGGGTTGTTCAACCTGTAGACGAGAAGGCTCTGGGGAGACCTTATAGGCAGCCTTCCAGTACCTAAAGGAGTACTACAGGAGAGATGAGGAAGGACTCTTTATCACAGAGTGCAGCAATAGGATGAAGGGTTTTAAACTGAAATAGGGAGATTTTAGTTTATATATCAGAAGAAATTCTTTAGCATGAGGATGGTGAGACACTGGAACAAGTTGCCCAGAGAAGCTGTGGATGCCCCATCACTGGAAGTGTTCAAGTCCAGGCCTTTGAGCAACGTGGTCTAGTGGGAGGAGGGCCCATGGAAGGGGGGTTGGAACTCTAAAATCTTTGAGGTCCCTTCCAACCCAAATTCTGTGATTCTGTGATTGCTGATGTTACTGTTACTTTTACTTATAAATTTCGATTAGTGAAATACCTTCCCAGGCCCTAGATGAATTCCAGCCTCATCATTGCATTCCAATTGTCTATATTCAATTTGTACAGCTACTTATAGTATTCATATATTCACTAAAATTAGAAAATGGGAATTTGTTAGCACATGCCAATACTTGTACTGAAAGCATGCTGTCTTACCAAGAAAATGTTCTGACTTTCACAAAAACCTTATTTTTCTCCTTCAACATTTGATCAAATAGTATAAACCTTCACCTTTTTTGCAAGACTTATGCCATGATCCTATCTAAGTTTTATGAGTAATTACATTTCTGCCTGACTATGATGCTTGTACCACGCATTAAACTATACCAAATAGTACAGGAAATAGAGAATTCATAAATTTAGTACTTAAAAAGACAACGCAAAGGACTACTGCATACAGACTACCTTAATGAGTAAAACTCCTAGGAAACACAAGGAAGCTGACTTTATTCTTTTCCCGGTGTTAAATTGCATTATGTGATATATTGCTGTTTCTAAGCAAAACCGATACTTTCAGTGTGTACTTTAACACAAACCTGTATATTTTGTATTGCAGAGACTTCTTCAGGCAGAGCCAGACCTGGACAGTTTCGTATACCTCACAGCTTAGCCCTGATCCCCGACTTCAGTCAGCTCTGTGTGGCAGACAGGGAAAACGGTCGAATTCAGTGCTTCAGGTTAGAGACTGGGGAGTTCATCAGAGAGATAAAGCACAAATCGTTTGGAAGAGAGTTGTTTGCAGTTTCATATGTTCCAGGTAATCTTTTTCCTCTTCTTCAGATTTCAAGTAGTTGCTTTATGCCGCTATATCACAGGACACAATGTTATTTCATGAAGACCATGTTATCTTAGGCCGGATATTTATTCTCTTTCAGAGTAGAGCTGATGTAATGGAAAATTTTATAACTATCCTGTTTTCCCACTTGAGGGATGAGGAGAGCTTGCATATAATCTCTGCTTCTGAGAAGTGACTGATTAGACTCCCTAAATGTGATGTCAACACATAGATGATCTTGTTTGCTTCCTAGTGACTGCACAGTCAATAATTAGTTAATAATAACATTTAAAAATATTTATTTCAAGATCCATTGATGAAAGCAAAATAAAGAGGTTCCAAAGTATCAAGAAAAGTTTTCATTTTCATAAAGCAAAAGGTCTGAAAGCAAACAGTTTGAAAAAGATGTCATTTTTAATATCACAATCTATTTAATAATTACAATATTAAATTTTGGGGTTAGATTTCTAATACTGATATTGAAGGTAATGTAAATGTCAAGAACTGGATGAAGAATTTTGGTATGTCAGACTCCTGACTTTGGAGTTGATACCACATTTCATATCATGGTTACCTGTCTTGCATCTGGCAAGAACATAAGAAATGCTGTATTGGATGAGATACTTGATACCTGTAGGTCTGTGTCTGACAGTGGCAGCATGAGAGGCATTCTGTGGAGGATGTGTAAGCTTGGACCTTTTCTTCATAGTGTCTTTCTATAGATCTACTGCCCATGAGTTTTCTTCTTCCTGTTTTGAACTGGCTTGTACCGTCTGCCTCCTTGACCTTCTGCACCTACAGGCTCCATAAGTTCACTACCCATTTAATTTTTTAATTTTAAAAAGTGACCTAGTTTCATTGAGTGCTTCTCAGACACAGTATTTTGGGGAGCTGGTGAATAACACACTCCCCGTATCTGCTGCTTCTTGAGTATTCTCCTCTCCAAAACAAAGTTCCCTAGCCACCTTAGTCTCTCTCCAGAAGCCATTTAATTGCTTCAGCCCCTTGACTACTGTGGTTGCCTTTCTCCTCTAGCAACTTTAACTTCATTAGGACCTTCTTGAGATGCAGAGGGTAAAAGTGCCCTGAGTACAGATTTCAGAGCTTTCAGTGATGGTTCAGAGGTGTCTCTCCTGAGTTGTAGCTGCTACTTCTAACATAAACATCATGTAGGCATGATCTAGATTGTTTTTACAGAAGGATCACTCTAAAATTGTCTATGCTGAAGCTCTTCCACCATCTGTTTGATGACTTATTCTTATAAAGAGTTTTTCCGGACTTTCTCAATATCATCAAGCTTTTGACCACTCCATAGAACTCGATACTTTCCTCAGACTGTTCACCCCATTTTTCAGGTCACTGAAACTGACCTGATGAAGGCTATTGAATGAAATTTTTGCCAGCTGGAAATTGTTTCTGCAGGATCTCACTACACAGGCTTCTCTATCTGGAAAAATTTTAAACTCTGCCCTTAAGCTGTGTTCTTTAGTTCCTGTTCATTAAGGATCTTTCTTTCAGCCCTGTGACAAATCATATTTTTTAATAACCTCAGATTCACAACCCTGGCAAAGGTTTTCTGAAAATCCAAGTATGTCTGCTGAATCTCCTTTACTCTGTGCCTTGTCTCCCTGTTCAGAAGTGACGTTTAGTATGGCTTAGAGACAGCACACTAATTTATTTCCAACAGGCTTCACTTACCATGACTTATCAACTCTTCATTATGAATTTCACCATTTTACTGGGGCTGGAAGGTGTTATTGTTGGTGTGTTGGTCCCGGGAACTTTTTTGAGCCCTTCTTGTAGATGGGCATTAATTTGGCAGTCTGCTAGTCTTCTGGAGGAGTGGTTGTTTGCAGTGCTAGGTTACTCAGCTTGGCCCAAGGTCTGTAATTTCACATCTTACTTCCTTCTGAATGAGAGTGAATGCCTTCCAAACCTGGTGAATTATTAACCTCCAACTTGTCTAACACCTTTTGTGTATCTCCCTCCAGTTGAGCTGGCTCCTGTGACCTCTTTCCTGTGAAAAAAATTGAGTGTCAGAATCTCCCCAACATATTAAACCAAAAAAATGGTCAAAAACTGAGTTTCAGTACTCATTTAAAGAACTTTCCATTATCAGAACAAGCATCCTTAGGGAAACATTCTTCAAATTATTTTTTTAATGCTTTCACATTCTATTTACATTTAACCAATATGTAAAATATTGCCTTATTGCCTTTCTTGTTCTCATTTGGGCAAAGTGTGTATCTCTTAAATGACAAACTTTCCCTTGTTACAGTTTACTTTCCTTTTGTGATATATTTTCCTGCTGAGTTACCTTTCTGTCTCTCTCTCTCTCAGAGAGCCTGTTTTCATCTGTACTGTTAGGCTTCATCTTCACTGTCGTTTGCTATGTGTGGGTTGTTAAAGCAAATCTAATGTTGTTGCAGGTGGTCTCCTCTTCGCTGTTAATGGAAAGCCTTATCCTGAACAGGCAGAACCGGTGCAGGGATTTGTGATGAACTTCTCTACTGGAGAAATAATCGATACTTTCATTCCACTTAGAAAGGTAGCGTATTGCAAGGAGTGCCTGGTGCATATAATTATATCTATGAGAACGTTGGTAATATCCTATTTCTCCAACTTTCATAAGACTATTACAAGAAATAAGATGGTTTATAATGTAAGGTATTCAAAAGGAATTCTTTACAATAGTAACTTACAGACATTAGAATTTTGTGTCCTAATTTCTACAGGTAGTACACACTTGAAAATTATAGTACCCTCAAGATGATTCCTACAGATAATACCTTCAGTCAGGATAAGCACGATGTAGTGCTGCCAGTTCTTAAAAGTGAATTTAATAGAATAATGAATGACTTGAAATATTCATATAATTAGATGCTATTTATTTGTCAGAAAGTAGAGTATATTCCTGAGCAGGAAGAGTATTCAACTGTATGGTTACATCCTTTCTTTACAGAAGATCAGTGTGGAAGTTAAGCTAAATGTTGTTCATACAGTATTGCACATAAAAATTAGGTTTATCTTTAAAAAAAGTTTCCATAGATTGTCTTAGACTAACGAATGAATGTTAAGATCCCTGTTTATGGAATCTGTTACTTGCAGTCCAGTTTTAAAGTATATTAGAGAGAGTTGTTTTTCCCGAGTATAGGAAATAGCTTTGTTGCATACAAACTCTGACAAGTCTCTGACAAAGACTAAATATGTGGGCTGAAACCAAGATTCGTGATTTTTAAAATACGTATTTCACAGGATAAATTTGAATGCAAAAATATTGATATAAATATTATAGATATAAAAATTGTTTATCAAATCATTTCTGTGTTGTTATCCCTGGAGAAGACAAACATATAACAGAAATAGAATTCCTCTCCTTTCAATCATGTTAGGCCTTCATACCAGCCCCTAACGCATTTTCCAGTCTAGGAACTGAATATGACCAGTTTCAGGTTCAGGATTTAGAAGGCCTCATGAATATGGAGACACATAAGAGTAATCTGGGACTGTTTATCTTCACAGAGCTTTGAGATGCCACATGATGTTGTTGCTTCAGAAGATAAAACAGTATTCGTTGGAGATGTTCATGCCAGAGCAGTGTGGAAGTTTGCGTGCACAGAAAGTATGGGTTTTTTGTTCTTAATGTCACAACTTCACATTTTGCATCCTCAGATAAGTACCACTTTTCTGGTACCACTGTCCAAGAACACAGTGGCTTAATGGCAATGATTTAAGTATTCTACAAACTCTGCTGCAGGAGCTGTGTGCTAATCCTCAGCTTTCATTAAAAGTTTTCGTTCTTCAGCATTGCTGCATGCTCTATCAAGGAAGAGTCCTGCACATGTGAGTTTGTTTGTCGCAGAAGGAATCAAAAGGCATTTGCCTCATGGTAGATTTATCCCTTGTCAAGTCAGTCCCTGCTTAAACAAAAGCGTAACTCTTTAGCATTTTGGTAATTTTAATGGATCATTTGCTGAGTAGTCAACTACTTCCATTGTGGTTATCACATAAGAAACTCCCGGAGGCTGAAGTAAAAACACAAGTCAAGTTAAAATTTATATTCATTTTAGTGGGAGTATTTATCATTAGAAAATGAAACTAGAATAATTTGAAGCCCTATTTCCATGAAGTGGAAACACTTCCCAGTTTTAATCTAGTAACCCCCAAGGCAAGCAGCTTGACTTTAGGGAGAGGGACCTGATAAGTCAGACATCAATTGAGTAGGATTCAGAGAGAGATTAGATATTTTACAGGAATAAAAATATAATCCACTGTTACGTTATATTGGATGAAAAATGTATGAGAGAGATAAAGCCTCAGGCTTCAGGGTGTTAGTCAACCAGTAAGAGTCTGCTGTTATAAATGAACTTCTGACTAAGCCAGTTATCCCATATTTGTCTGTCTATAATTCATGGATTTTCCTTTGGGGCATCTGGTATCAGCTGCTCTTAATAACAGGAAACTGGACCAGATGAATTTTAAATCTGACTGGATATGGCATTGTCTGCATATAGTAACCCAAAGAAGGGGTTACTTCTAGGCTTTTATTGAAAGAAACATGAGAACAAAAAAAAAAATAAAGGAATTATTCATCACTTACAGGTTAGATGAGGGAAGTCCTCGTATAATTTTCTTCTTAGTTTTTGCTGCAGTATGAAACTGCAGTAGCTAAGGAGCCCTGATTCAGCCAGCCTTTAATTCATCATGATTTTGATTACAGTGAACAGTTTTATTTTTGTGGGACTCCCTGAACCTTTGCACTTCCCCATAAAATCTCTCTGTGGCATAAGAGTTAATTATTGCTAGCACCTTTCATGAGTCAAGCTCTTTCTTTTTTTCCATGTTTTATACTGACTCTCCTTGGTGAAGTTCAGAAGCTGTTGGGATTGTTTACTGTAGGATTGTACTGTACATTTGAGAAAGCTATCAGGAAAATGTCACTGAGTGTCTTTCTGAAATGTCAGTTGTCCTGAAGAACCATTTTGTTTTACAGAAATGGAACATCGGTCAGTTAAAAAGGCTGGTATTGAGGTACAGGAAATAAAAGGTTAGTCTGATTCATAATGGAAATGAAGGAACCAGTTTTTTACATAGACCAGGACTGCTGCTGCCAAGTTGGAAGGAAAAATGCTAACTAGTTTGACTGTTCTGTTTTTCACCATCCTTTCATACAGATACAGTGAGCTGGCATAGGAAGCACTAGAAAGCAGCTTGTAACAGTGTTACCCAGAAGATGCTATTTTACAGCCTATCTAAACATTTAATTTTCATTGACGACAAGTGCTTCACAGACACCAAGATAAAAATTTAACTAGTGGATTAATTCTGTACCACCATCTGGTATGGTCCAGATTGGTATCTGTGTCAGTTCCCTTACATGCAGAAATAGCTCTGAATTATAACTGTGATAGTTCTCCTCAGCACCCTTCCCCCTGCTCCACAATTCTCAACCACTAAAAAAGGGGTTGTTTGAAGTGGTAATTGATTTATCTCTCTGCATAGTCTTTCAGTATGCAGCCTTGACAGTCACGCCATATGGCAAAAAATACCATTTTTTCTATTTAGATTTTTTTCTCCTAGATTTACTTACTGCTTTCTTTTTTCTTTTTTTTTTCTAAATTAATCTGCATGAAAATAAAGAAGGAAAATGCAAAGAAAATAAAACCCTGTAGAAACTTAACATAAGGAGATAAAGAAATACATGTGGAAGAGATCGAAAGGAATAGTATAGCAATTCAGAAAGATGAAAAATAATTTGAACCATTAGTATTCTGTTACTTAGGTCTTTTATGTTGAAAAGGAAAAATTTGTTTCCCTTTCAGAAAAACAGTATGGAGAGGACTTTATAAAGTGTTCAAAAATTCTTAACTGTTTTTCTTTGGTTGAATTCAGAGCTTGTGTGATTTGCTTTAGCCAGATCTATGCAGACAGAGGAAAATACCAAAAGATTCCAGTTGCCAGTTGCAAGCATGTCGAATAAAGGATGCTGAGATTATAAAACAATGAAATCCTTACTGCCAAAACTGTTATCCTTCTATTTCATCTTTGTTGGTACATCAGCCCTCCTGAACCACTGATGTTGCAGCATCCACAGTGCTACATAGGGAAGACAAATCTAGGGATATAATAATGCATTTTGGCTTTCTTTTGGAAGATAGCACGCTAGCTGACACCTCCTCTGCTTAATAAATGGAGAGGAGTGGGGAGCGCTTTCACAGCCTCCTGGTGACAGACTGTTAGCATCGCTTGCACTGTGGTGAAGTGGGGGGAATACATGGAGAACTGTAGCTTTCACCAGAGCTGGGCAAGGTGGTGGAGGAAAAATGCTTTTGGCTATAACTACTACTTCAACAGACAGCAAGTTCTCATCGCGTCATCTTTATCGTTGTATTAGTGATAACAGTGACATCGTTGCATTAGTGTTAAGTGTAAACTGAAGCATTTGCTGTTCTTCAGAATAGAACATCATTTTAAGTTTGATACGGATTCAAAAGGGAAATAATTCAGAGCACATTTCTGACACAGCTGCTTCTCAAGACCTGCAATTAATCAGCTTTATACAGTTAGATGCTTTTAATCATTAAAAGTTATCAAAAAGCTTGTGATCCTTTATACACGCACAAAACATCGTAGAGGATTTTGATGAAATTTTTTTTCTTGCAGGTGGAGAGGTAAAAAATTAGTCACGAATGATCGCGTGCAGTTTTCAAAAGCTATCCAGTTTTAGAGAGTCAAAGTTCTTTCATGGGATGTAGCAGTTCTGAAAATTTAAACCTTTGGCACAAGTTTATTAAAAATAACTTTAAAAGGTTTTCTTCTTGTTTATGATAATATAGCATAACTGGACATCTATAATTCTTGTAGAAGTGTTATTATCAAAGGGAGATATTTCAATGATATTACATCACAAGGCTATTTGCAAAAATAGATCTTTTGGGGATTTTTCTATATTTTACATGAGAAAATTCCTATATTTTAAATTCAGAACAGGGGAGGGCATCTTTGCTAGTGATATCGTTCAGACTCTCTCTGCCTTGTGTTTGGGATAACGTCAGCAAGAGATAAAAATGTCTCTATAATTGTTTGTCTTTTGTTTGCTTGTTACTCAACACTTCAGGTATTCTAGCTTGTTCTTTTCTTTAACACCTTGTTCTGTGTTGCTTGATGCATATGGATTACGTACTGAAATTGTCTTCTTTTTAAAGAATCAGAAACAATTGTAGAAGCCAGATTGAAAAACAACCCAGAATCAACAGACCCTCTAAAGAAGCAGGAAAAACAACACTTAGTCCAACAGACCAGCACTGGAGTTTCCTTTGTTCTTGTTACAACTCTTCTAGTTATTCCTGTTGTTGTCCTGCTGGCAATTTTAGTATTTATTCGGTGGAGGAAGACAACTGTCTATGGAGGTAACCATGAGTAACTCTAGAGAACAGGCTTTTATTATTCCAGTTCAAAACACTGCTGAATATTAAGGGATGAGGGTATGAAGAGAGAGGCTTAATGTCCCTTTAACCTTCTGAACGGTTACTGCAACGCTGAATGCAAACTAAGATTCAGAGTGCACACAGCAACTGCGTCCCCCTATGTCTTTAATATGATATCTCAAGCCACCACCTTTTCAGAACATGCATCTAAAACTTTAATTGGTGTCAAGCTGAAACTTGTTATCTCAGAAATGACTAGAATATATTCATATTATTGTCTAGAATACATACATTTCAATGCTCTGAGTGTAGTTTGATTTTCGGTTTGGGATCTTTAAACTGTTGAGAACAAAAGACTCTGGGTATAATAAACATATAAGCAAAATGCAAACAAATAACATTTAAAAGAAACTATATTATTGTTCACTAGTACCTTACGCATTTTGTGAGTCAGGCATTTTTTCATAATGCACCTCCATCCATTGCTGTGAGAACTTTAATTGGTATTTACAATGTTTTGTAAATTTGTTCTTAATTCATACTATATAATAACATTATTTTTGGGAAACTGGTAGATTGCAGTAGGATTTTGATCACTACACGTTTTATTTTGTATCATAGAAATTATTCAAGATTATTCCATCAAGAGAAGAAAATGTACATGGACTAGACAAATAATGCAGTTCTGCCACTGGCTAGGACATACTATGACAGAGTAGATAATTCAGCAACCTATTGTTGCTGTGCAACTGAATAGGATGTATTTTATTTGAAGATTTCAGCGTGCACCAGTGTGACTCTGTTCAAAAATGGTTAGCACATCAAATGTGCTAACACTCTAGACTACTGCAGAAGTATTGCCATTAATGGATATGATCTATAACAGCATCGTTGCATTCCATTTGGATAAAAGCAGTGCTTGAATTTACTATGTCAAAGAGCACGATACAGTTATATTGGTAAAAGTAAACTTCTAGCACAGTTTTATGGAACCTGAGTAGTATATAGGAAAAGATAGTTAGGCACTATATAGGAAAAGATCATGGCACTTAATTTTTCTCCAGATGAAGGATAGAAAGAGTTACCAGGGGGAAGGATATAGTTTGTGAGGGGGAAGAGAAAGTTCCTTCAAAATACCTGAAGAAATTCACAGATCACTGTCTTCCAGAGGATTTCTCTGAAGGGAAACTATACAGTTTCAAATGTCAAGCTGTATTTTGCTGTGTGCTGGACTGTAGTTGTGTGCATTGTAAATGACAAGAATCTTGTCCTTCGTGCAGGCTTTTCACAGTAACATAAGTGAACAACCAAGGGAATGACATTCTCAGAAATAACATCTCAATCTTCATAGGGGCTAATTTGGCATAAACTGAGTATCCGTGGTATCATGAGTTTGTTAGTAATTACAATTTCACCTTAATCTTGAAGCTGAAAAGTATCGGTTTTGCTTCATAAAGCTTCTGCTCAATTTCTTGAATGTCTGTGTTTTGTGTCAGAAAATATAGATAATTATTTAATCATGGAGTATTATTTTAGCTTATTTTTGAAATCTACCTTATTTTTCAGCTGATGGAGAACACAAACTTGATTCAAGTTCAGGCAGAATTTTAGGCAGACTTAGAGGTAAGTCTTAAGTCATTGAATATCTTTTAAGAACACAGTAACTGGGAGGGTTTTTTCTGTATTCACTTTTAGTTGAATAACAGACTTGATGGAACTTCCTGAGAGGAAGGACTGGGGACAAACCTCAGGTGTTTTGTGGGAATGTCTTTCACGCCACCTTTCATCCATCATTATTGGCCCACTGAAGGGGAGGTGTCACTACCAGTGGGAGAGCAGTAGCTGTTATAACGAGTTATCTGTGGATCTGGTGAATGAAATGAAGCACTTTGAGACAAAGGGCAAACTGGTGGGAACACAAATACCCTGTGTAAAGACCTAGTTAAACAATGGATGCTGAAAAAAAGTAGTTCGAAACTTTGGCTTCAAAAAATTCATTTCCTTCCTCTTTCATAATCTCTATACTCAGCTTTTCTGGCTATTGGGCTGGTCTTTAAAAACAGTTTCTGGAAGGATGCTTAAAATAATTTGCACTGTACCGTTGAATAGGCATATGGATTTTTATTCCCCCCATACAGCAAAGCCAATATTATGACAAGCCTTTCCTTTCCTTTCCACAGGGAAAGGCGGTGGTGGCCTTAACCTTGGGAACTTCTTTGCAAGTCACAAAGGCTACAGCCGAAAAGGGTTTGACCGTCTGAGCACTGAAGGAAGTGATCAAGAAAAAGATGAAGATGATGGCACAGACTCAGAGGAAGAGTGTTCAGCACCTCCACCCCCACCAGCACCTTCATCATCCTGAAACCAGCCTTTGAGTTCTCTATTATATGATTCAACCCAGAATGTCAGATTCCTTTTCTCTTAAGCACGTTTAAGATTTTGTGTATTTAATTGTAAACTGTACTAGTCTGTGTGGGGCTGTACACTGGTTCCTTTAATTTTTGTTTGGTTTTAATTCTGGAGGAATTAATTTTTAGGTGGAGGATTATATGAAGTTCCATATCAGTGCCGTTGTTTTTTATGTGACCATCTTAATAAAGCAAACAGTCTTCTAATTGCAGCACTGATTTAAAGCAGTAGTATTTGCTCATCTTAACTTGGGGATCTTGTAAATAAGTCTTACTATCTGCTTCATCAAAGTATTTTTCCCGTAAGTATTCATTTGCCAATTTCTGTTTTGTGCCTTTCCTCTTCAATGTCCTTAACCTATTGCAGTACAGAGAAAATACAGTGCCACAAGAAAATGAAGCTGCTAAATCTTCTTCTATTTTTTTAAAATCACTAACATTATATTGCATTGAAGGAAAGAAAAAAGTCTCTATTTAATTTTTTTTCTTCTTCCTAACTTGATGTGTTTCTGGGATGTCTTATTTTTAGATGGTATCACTGTTAGAACACTATTTTCAGAAGCTGAATGTAATTTGTGTAATAAAGTATTTGCAGAGCATTAGCTGTCGGAGTGTACTTTGGAATTTTTGCATACTTCTAAGTTTTTTGTATACAACTTCTGTAAAAGTTACACGGACCACTTAATATAGTAGAAATCTTAATGTCTTCTACCAGTAAAGAAAAAGTGCTATTTTGTATGGAAGCTGGAAAATTTTGATACGTCACATGGGACTTTTTTTTAAAGACCAACAATTTACATACATGTACAAAGCCAAGCTTAAGCATTTAAAGAGGAATTTTACTTGTAAAATAAAACTTCAGGGTGTTTACTTCAATAAAACATGGTCACAGCTAAGAAGAAACCTGTGTCTCAAATTAAATATGCAAATTAGTCAGGGTAGGCATCTAATACTACCTGATTTGTAGTACTTATTTTCTTGCTTCTCCACACTTCCTTTTTCATTCAAACAGCAGAAGTCCTAAATCCTGTAAAGTGCTCGCTTACGGAACAGGAGACTTGCAGAAGACCTGCTAGATAATTATCCTGGCTGTGTGAGTCATCTGAAGTGTGAATCACTGTGTGACATCATCATGAGTTATCAGTCTAGTATGAGGATCAGAGCATGATTAATCTCCTTTTAAAGCCTGTATTATGAGTAGAGTGTACACAGCTGTAATTACTGCAGGGGTTTATGAAACAGCTTTCATTCTCGTCATTGCAGGTGTTGTAATAGGCTATTACTGGTTTTGAGCTTGAAAAATAAGATTTCAGTTTCCTGTGGTTGCAGGTTTTGCGAGGTGTTTTTTGGGGGAATAAAGGTAACGACAGTGGAGCAAAAGATAAGATTTCATCCCCCAGCAAGATTTTATAAATTTCCTTTTTCTGGAACAAGAAGTTAAAATCCTTGACAGGTGTTGGGATTTTTTCTCCTCAAGTATGGCAAAATCTCCAGGATAGCTTTCTAAAGCGGTGGAGCACAGGCTCATTTTCATGTGATATGTATTTAATGCATAGGCTTGAGTTGCTTCCTCTCCTGCTGATTTTTGTTTTCCTAATTTAACAAGGAAATTTGGCCTGTTTCTGTCTTGGTTCTTGAAAGCAAGGCAGTATTTTTATCTGTGGCCTTGATCCCTGGTATATGAATAAAAACAAAGAAGGTAGCTGGGAAGGATCTTCTAAAGCTGTCTGCAACAATCAGTCCCTAGTTTACAGGAAGTTTTCAATGAGAGCAATTAAAGCTGTGGCTATTGTAGGTGGTGTATATGGCATCAATTCTAAAAGATTACAGGCTTTTCTCAAAAGCAATCAGTTAAGGGTACATTTTTCTAACATTTGGATAGCTCACAATATGTCCATCTGAGGTTGGGTGTTGTCTGTTTCCGTGGTATTGGGTTGATGAAGACAATATGCAGCTGCCTCCTCCCTCCTTTTCTTTATTTGACCCTTATCTCCAGTTCTAAGAGTGCTTTGTTGAGTGGGGGGTAGACGAGGGCCATGTAATCGCCAGAACAAGCTAAAAGGAGTGTTAGTCATAATCTCTTCTTTCTGGAATTCAGGGGTTGGTCTCTACAATAAGGCTGGGCTGCAATAAAGAGAAGCAGGTCGAGGGAGGTGGTTCTCCCCCTCCACTCTGCTCTCCAGATCCCACCTGGAGTACTGCACCCAGCTCTGGGTCCCCAGTGCAAGAAAGGCCTGTTAGAGTGGGTCCAGGGGAAGGCCACAAAAATGATCCAGGTGCTGGAACACCTCTGCTGTGAAGAGAGGCTGAGAGAGTTGGAGCTGTTCAGCCTGAAGAAGGCTCCCTGAGACCTTATTTCAGCCTGTCAGTACTTAAGCTTATGAAAAAGAGATTTTTTTACCACAACCCGTAGGGACAGGTCAAGGGATCACAGTTTTAAACTGAAAGAGGGTAGATTTAGATTAGCTATTAGGAAGAAATTCTTCATGCTGGGGGTGATGAGGCACTGGAACAGGTTGTCCAGGGAAGTCGTAGATGCCCCTTCCCTGGAAGTGTTCAAGGCCAGGCTGGATGGGGCTTTGAGCAACCTGCTCTAGTGGGAGCAGTGCCCATGGCAGAGGTGTTGAACTAAAATGATCCTTAAGGTCCCTTCCAATCCAGTCCATTCCATGATTCTTCAATAACTGCATTGACAAGCAACCAGCTACTTTCCAACAGCAGGCAAACTTCAGCACCTGAAGCTGCGTACTCCAATTTCATCCAGGTACAAGAACAGAAAACATCAACTTATTTGAAGGCACTGAATGTCCTTTATCTCTTACTAAAGCTGCATCTTATGAAAACAATGTACCAGAGACTTCATACTGAATGGTAGACACACCCATTCTGTAATCATAGCTCTCGTTTTAATAAGCCAGCAGACCATCTTCCATCCTAGCAGGCTCTATGTGCTAATATTGTTATTTACGTATTAAATGTCGAATGCTGGTTATTGAATCTCAGCTAGTGGATTTGGAGTGTGTATGTTTTATTTAGTTTCAGCAATTGTCCCATAGTTCAGACTATGCTGTTTAATCAACAACATGGAACTGCACATTTTGAGACATCAAAGGCACAACAATAACTTTCGTTATCATAAGGGCTGACAATTTTCATCAAGATTAGGCTGGTGAAGTAGCTAAGCACCTTTCCCTGTGGTAGAACCCTGCTGAGCATCTCGAGCATCTCCCTGCTGTGAAGCATCTGATGTACTGGAGGCTCCTCAGAGCGGTGGGAAGGTGGCTGCTACCCACTGGCCAGCGGTGGGGCGAGCTCGCTGTGAGCCAGAGAGCAGACAGGGGCAACTGCAACCCTGTCCCAAGGAGGATGCACTCAACCACAGCCTGCAGGTTGTCACCCAGGTCACCTGAAGGTGTCCCGATTAAATGAAATTACCATCCTAATTAAGCAGCTGTCCTTGCCGCAAGAATTGTTAGGTGTAAATTGATTCCTTGGGAAGCATCTTGATTAAGTAGAGTTTTCTAATTAAGCAGTGCACTGTAGTAGTTAATGAGGATTTATAGCTCAATGCAGTAAATTGCAACAGCTGCTTGCTTGCTTGCCAAAGCTAGGTTTATTTGTTTTATCAGAACTCTTAGGTCAGTAACATGTTACGCTGCAGAGGATTAGGATTAAGCGTGGGTCCTGGTGGAGAGAAGGGGCTGTGTTGATTTCTATCCTTCCATTCAAACACGTCATGGGAACCTGTTTGAAAGACTATGTATGTATTAGCAATACAAGTTGTGGGGAGTAGATCACTGCTGAGCAATTCAAAAGCAACTTTATTATTTAGTTGCACATTAGGACATACTTGTAAAATTCAAAGGCTGTGTTTGTTTACTTTTAAATTTCAGAGACTGTGTTATGAGATAATGCACAGTTTATGTGGACTAATGTCAGGTACTACTAAAAATAAAGAACCAGAACCAAATGTCCAGGTCAATTAAGAGCTGGGATCAGACCACCGTATTTTCTATGTTAAATAGATCCTAGTAAACCCTAGAGTTTTAGTACCCTGATCTAGCTTTACTGTTGTTGGTGTTTTTTCAATTCTTAAATGTCAAAATATTTTTTTTCTCCATTGTCACTTGCCACAATTTGTTAGCAAAATTTATACTATAGCTGCTCCTCAATCTCCCCTCCAATGCCTGTCAAAAAATTAGATTCATCTGCATGCCTAAACATTACTGGCAGAAGAAAGAGGGGAGCTAACAGAGTAGAGGAGGATTTTAAATCTCTGGTGGCAGCTGCTTATCCAGGCAAAACCTGTGAACTTTCTGCTGTTTCTCAACATGGTGGCTGTAAAACTGACAGGAGCATCCAGCTGGCTTTGTGGCACACACGTTTGGAGAGCTGCAAGGGAAGAGCTGCTTGGGAGCTGCACTAGAATTGTCTAAATGCTACAGGTCACAAAGACGCGTTTGCTCAACTGCTCCTTTCTTTAGCTCCTTCCTGTTAGTGTTTCTTATTAATTAGTTGTTGCATATGAAGCACAACATCCTGCGAGTGAAGCTCTGCCTCATTTCATTTGTACGCCTTTTTTTAAAGAAACACACAGATGTTGTAAAGGCAGGGTTTTTTTCTAGAGAACTGTGCCAAAAGTACCATTTGAAAGCTGCAGCGGAGCAATTTGTTTCTAGCAAATAGTCACTGGTGACAGCTCAGCAAACTAAAGGAATTATTATTAATTACTAACGACATGTATTTTTTCAAACTGAAACATATAAGAAACTTAAATCTTCTGGTTTGTATTTCTTGGGTTTGGGTTGTTTGGGTTTTTTTTATTAGAATGTCAGAATTTTGGCAGAATTTTGCCAGATAAGGCAACCCACAAACCCAGCCATAACAGGATAAAGTTAGTGTTTATCATGTCGGTTTTAAAAGCAGAACCCTGCTCCCACCACTCCCCCTACCCCCATGCTTGTTACTGCTTTCTTCACGCCACAGCACATCCTAAAACTGCAGCTCAAAGGAAAAATTACTTGCACTAAGAAGGACTGGCTCCCACAATCCTACCATCTTTCTTTGGGCTGGGTCTCAGGTCGCTCACCACGACACGCATGAGGGACCTGGGGGGATGGTGGGGGTGGCCTTTTTTGCACCTGAGATCCTGCTCACAGCGGCCGAGGTTTGGGGAGTACTGAAAGTTTTTTGCTGGTAACGGGTGCTGAGAAGGCAGCTTGGGAAAGAAAGGCTTGGGAGAATCCAGCCGTGGGGCAGCGGCAGCGTCGCGCTCCTGCGGGGACAGGCTGCCACCCTGCGACTGCAGGGACAGCCAGGGATCAACCCTGTATGCTGCAAGATAACGAAGAATCTAAAAAAAAAAAAAAAAAACCAACAAAACCCACACACCTTAAAAAAAAAAATAAAATACGTGTTTTTCCTGCACGATACCGTAACCAAATGCTCAATCCTGCCCCACTCCTGTTTAGCCTGCTCTCCTCTTCCACGGGTCTTTAATCTGTGGGAGTGATGGATGGGGGTCTTCTGACGTGATTAAACACTCAACGACCAGTCTGGTGGGGAAGGAACCTCTGTTATTATTTACTGCTTATCATTGAAATTCTGCATAAAATACAGAACTCTTTTTTTAATGGAATTTTCTTTTTCTGTTGGGGTTCTTCATCCCTACACCTGCCAGCTTTGTGAGGAGCAATGTATGGGTTGTTTTTTTTTTTTTTGGGCTGCCTGGGAACTGGCACTTTTTGTACAGGAGGGAGGGGAAGTGAGGCGTAGAGAGATTAAAGGCATAAATTGTCATAAAACATCAACTGATTTTTAAGTCCTGAATTTGTGAAATATGATTCATTTGCTTCTAAACCCACCTAGATATTAATTTATCTACTCAAGGCGCCGCTGCCTGCCACCAGCTGCAGCTCTGGAGACACTCCAGCTCTGCTGCTGAAAGCTCGGGGACTCTTGTCAAGCACCCAGGAAAGGACCACGCGAGTGACGACTGGTAAAGTACGGAAAGTTGTATCCCCGTGGACCATCGCACGGGCAAGCTGTAGCTGGGCAGCACCGCTGGGCAGGCTGGGAATGCTGTATTTCTTGTGTCTGGGCACACCTACTCCTGCTGCCAGGTTCCTGCTGCACCCCCCCGCGACACCCTGCACGGCCCCAGGGTAAGATGGACCACACACAACTGCAGCCAGGTGCTCCACGGGATGATGATAGACACGTCAACCTCTCCTCCTCACAGCCCGAAGTAATGACACGGGACAAACAAGCAGGGAGACCAGGCAAACCTGAGTGCACCCGCGTTTGCAAATGGGGGCTTTGGATACAGGCCCAACGAGGAGGAAAGGAGAAATAACTCTCAGGATTAACAGTTCCTGAATGAAACGTTCTAAAATTAAGTTACTCTCTGGTTACTTCCATCCTTCCTTTTTCAAATTAAAGCTATTTGTGTACTGCTCTCCATTCCAAATGTCTACATAGTTTGAATACCAAGATTTACACAGTAGGTCAACAATATGTGTAGAAAACTGTAATACCCATTTCCTGAAGACACGGCTAAATCCTGTTTGTTTATTTGTGTCAATTCCAGCCTTCTAATTCAAAAGACCGTCCAGTCTTGATGACTTCTAACACAGCATTTCCTTCTGTTGGAACCACAGGTGGGCAGTGTACTCCCAGGCCAACAGACGATGACAGCTGCTGGAGTGCCTTCATGGGTTTCCACCACTCAGTGAGACTGTAGTAGCTCACTGTAGCTCACTGGAGAGCAAGTCCAATACCTTAACTCAGAGCATCCACGCCACTCCAAGTCCAAAAAGTCACGGTCTCCAAGTCCATTGCATGTTTTGAAAGGAAGGTTACAGTGCAAAGATTTAGACGCCAGGTCATTAAGAGTACTGATGTCTGCTGCAAAAGGTCATTGATACAGATGCTGCACCCAAGCAAAGGAGTAAAGGAAGCTTTACTCAAAAGTGTTATTTACAGACCATTGTTAACGGCTTGCTGTGAAAAGCAAATCATGACTCATTGGTGCCCTCCAGCAGGGAACATTCAGTTCTAGGGAGAAGGAGGAAAAAATTGTAAAACGTCTGTAGCTGGAAAGCAAGAACAGTGTAACAGAGAATAAGCAAACATTATACAAAAGTTCAGGACGCATTCCAACGAGATGAAAGGTTTTCAGTACACAGTAAAACATTTGTCGAGTTTTTTTTTGTTTGTAGAGTCTTTTCTCTAGCAGGTGATTGTTTTATGGTGTTTTTCACCAAATTGTGAGCTAGTAGTGCTACTAGCAAATACACAGGATAAATGTTTGTTATTCTGTGCTGGGAAGTATGAGGAAATTTGCACTTTTTCTTTCATGATGTACTTCCTTTTACTTCTCCCCTTTGACCAGCTTGCTCTGGGGGGGGGGAGGAGGGGAGGGGAGGACACAAACTCGGTGCCACCCCTTTCTGCACCTAACAAAGCAGAAAGAAATCTTGCAGACAGCTCCCTTTATTCTCCTATTTTGTTCCTGACACTAAATTTTTTTTTTTTTTTTTTTTGGCATACACACTCTTTATATATTTATACATCTTGCCTGCGCACACACACATCCCATATCTAACAATGTAACAAATCCACCCTAGCAGAAAATGTCACTTTAGTCAATAATCACAGTGGAAGAAACAAAGGTACCTATGGAGGAGGAGCAGTTGGCTTAAAGAGCCTGGGCCTCTGTTAAGGATTAGCATAGGAACAATTTAGGCTGCCACATCACTATCATGACATGAACCCCCAGTGCCCGTGGCATACAGCACCCAGATAACTGCTATTCAGGAGAAGACTATTTTAATTACAACTACTATACAGAGAAGAGCTACTGTATGACCACAGTGCTCATTACTGGGGGAAAAATTTAAATCAAAGGCAGGTCACTGATCACAATTACTGATTATGTCCTATTTACACGGGGGTTTATTTTCCTGCTACAACTAGATTGACAGGATTTCCTAGGGTTTTTTTTATTTTTCATTTCACTAAGCCCACTTTCTTTACTTCCTTGATGTGCTAGACTGACAACTATAAAGGTCAACTGTCCTCAGGGGACAGCACCACTTTTGGGTAACAGCAGTTACCAGGAAGATGGGCTTCTCAGCTTGTGTATGTTTGTCAATGCCAAGAAAAAGCCTTTTCTTTTCCAAGTGCTGTGTGGGGCTGAGACAGAGCAGCAGCCTGCTAAGCTGGCATTCCCCAACGGTGCTCAGTATCTTCTTTCTGAAACAGTTTCGTTGAAGAAAAAGTATGCATGTAGGACTGGATTTCCAGAAGGCACAAAATACTTTCAGAGCATTAAGTGGCTAGAAATTAAAAGCTGTAGAAGGCAGTTTGCAGATTCTCAGAAAAAAAAAAAGAATAGGAAACTCTTATAACAGCAAAAGGAGGGCATGAGCTTCTCTGGAGGCAAAATTCACATCAAGTTGCTCAGATTATATTCATCCCACAGTATCTCTGCACATTAGGAATGAGTCATCTAAGGATTAATGTAAAGGTCATTGCAGTGACATGATGCATTGTGTCCTGAGAGGATAATGGTAGGGTACAGCCACCCTCTGGTCGTACTAACAAAATCTGAAATTCAAATGCAGGATGAGAACATGTGCTTTTACTAGGGTGTGCCTGTACTTTTGAAGCAAGTGCTTCTCAACACCCATACTAAGAACATTGTAGCTGTCCAGTGGTTATTTATGTCATAGAGAGCACATTAGAACACGTGCTTTTACTAGGCTGTACACGTGTTTTTGTTAACAGAGCAATTCCTTCTTAATACACATACAAACTAACCAGCGGCACCTGCAGTACTCTTATATTCATAAAGGAGTAAAGTAGATTGGGATAAGGAATTCAGAGCTAGTATTGTTTTTTCAGTCTGCCACAAAAGTTACAAACTGTCTGGCAATGAACTGTGACATAACACTGTGCTTAAGTATCCTCTATCTTGGTCTGAAGTGTCCAACAAGGTGAAGGCCATTGCTCCAGCTTCGCAGTGTTTGATTCAACATGGTGATCTTCTGTCAGATCAGACTCAGGTTTACCATCTGGTGATTCTGGGTCTTTGCAGGCCATGGGTGACATTTGCACAGCAGATATGACATCGCCTGTGTAGGTATTTATTTCTCCTTCAGCAACAGAGTCTTGTTGGCTTGGATTATAGAGTCTTTCAGATAAGGCAATATAGTCATGGTCAACAACTACTGCACCTTGTAAAAAGTAATGGTTATCTGCAAGAGAAAAGTAGCCATTAAGTTCCTTTAAGACATACTTAACATTTAGTTAGGTGCTAACTTACTTTTCAAAACAATTTCCATAAGAGGACATGAAGGTTTGAGTGACAGCAGTCTAAGAATGTGAATTTCCTAATTCCACCAAGCACCAAATATCACTGAATATCACTGAAATTTTTGGAGTTGGAAGGGACCATAGAGATCATCTAGTCCAACTCCCCTGCCAAAGCAGGACCACCCAGAGCATGTCAGAGCATGCCACTCAGGACTGCATCCAGTCGGGTCTTGAATAT
>BJBW01005235.1:19801-51866 GCA_004320125.1 Scolopax mira | reverse complement strand
AGGAGGAACTTCTTTCCTGTGAGAGTGGTAGAGCCCTGGCAGAGGCTGTCCAGAAAGTCTTCTTCTCTGGAGACATTCAAAATCCGCTTGTAGAAGTTCCTGTGCAATGTGCTCTAGATAGACCCGCTCCAGCAAGGGGTTGGCCTAGATGATCTCCAGAGGTCCCTTCCAACCCCATATGATTCTATGGTTCTGTGCGCGGGCAGTACCCAGGTGGGATGCAGAGCCCAGGAACAGCAGTACCCAGGTGGTGCCCAGGTGGGATGCAGATGTACTCCAGCTCCATCATTCTGGTACCTCCCATTACCGCCACCACAGAGAGATGTGCATTCTGCTCAGCATCTATTTTACCTCTAGAAAGAGGACTGCAGGACATGGCTGATTTTGAGGTGTCTTAGTTAAGTATGTTCCATGGCTTCTCCTGGATGCCCCATCCCCACCATAACCTGATCTCCAACACCACCTCTCACCCTGCGCCCCACTGCAGCACACAGACCTGCTGCAAAGGTAAGCACTCTGCAGTCAGCCTTCATGGGAAATTCAAAGCAAACACAGTCTCTGGGGCCAGATTTGGAACTTCAACCATGTACACTCCTGTTGAATTAATGGCATCTGTGTCCCTGGGTGTGCAAAATTATCTAATTTTAAAGGAGTTAAATTAATTATTTAAGATAGTGTGCTCTTATTATGTTAATACTTTAGTTTACATGGTTTTGTACATTTGTGTTATCATAGTTTCTCATATTCATGGCTTAAGATAAAATTTTTTTATGAGTTATGTTTAATATGTCTAGTAGTCATTAACTAATTAAATTAATTAAAAAGTAGATGAAATCACTGTAGGGGTATGTGGGCAATATTTTGAGATGGCTCATTTTTCATATACTAACATCTATGTGAAATATAAACATTCTTTGATTTACATTATGGTTTTAAATCAGACATTTGCATACAACAGACTGAAGTCTGCCATGACAAGACATGCATTACAATTAATTTACAGAGATTTTGCACGGTACTAACTTTCAGGTGGTGAAATTTTAAAAAATTCTCAACTCTGATCAAGTTAAATTGCGATTTCAATAAAAGCCGAGTTAAATTTGTGAAAATACTACACAGCAATTGTATTCAGTAGGTCCTAAATATGCTGTACAAGGTTACTAAGATATATTTAGTTCCTTCACAGTTTATAAGGAGATTTATGTGATCTTCTGCATCAGTAGATCACATTCTGCATCAGGCTGCAGAACGCATCAGTAACAAAACAATATATTCAGAGGTTTGGCCAATGTTTGCTCATTGTTCTCACTGATACAATAAAACAGACAAGTGTGAACCAAACCCCTGCTGGGAACATTTCCAGGGAAGGTTGTCCATTGCCACCTCAGTGAGGCACGATGATGGTCCTTGCACAGATCTGGCTGCCAGCAGTTCCCAACAGTCCCAATCACAGCTCAGGAGATAAAACCAGTCACTCCCAGTAGGGAATTTGGCCATGGCCACCCATTTTTTAGACAATTCTACAGTATGTGCGTAGGCCTGTCTGTGACAGTTGGCCCCCGAGCCAGGCAGTGGCATGATCACATACTGACATAGACGGAGCCATATGGTTCATGGCAAAACACAGGGAAAAAATGACCTCTTAAACAGAAATTTCAGAACAAATTCCTACGCTGCCAACTCTGATTTTATTGCACCTTGATGTTTGATATTTTACTTAAAACTATAATTTCTGTAAATAAGTGGTTTAACTACTAGCCTCCTTTTGAAAAGCATCTTGACAGTTCTTTTTAATTTTTATCTTAATTTTTATTATATTAGGGAGGTGGTAGAGGGTGATTGCAGAGAACAGCTTGATACTGCAACCTGAATTAATTCTAGCATCGCTTTTTTGAAGAAAGCCAGTATGATACTGGAGCTGAATAAGATCACTTAACTCTGGCCACCCGCTGCAGCTTTAACCCAGGAAAGAGGTTTCCAGTCACAGGGATAAATCGGTTCTTGACCTTAAACAAAATGTAATTTTACAGCAAAAATTGCTAATGAGTTTTTACGTTCTGCCTGACAAACATCAGCATATGTTGATGGACACCCACGACCCACTTCCCACAACTCTCCTGTGAAGTATTAAGTAGGAAAAACCCAAAGGTGAAAAATGAGCTTGCAGTAAGAGCATGATGTTTCTTATGGAGATGTAGGAATAAGCTTTAAATTAATATATTTTGAACACTGATGCTCTGTGATATGAGAAGTGTGTGAAAATAAGATTACTGTTTTAATCATATCTTTTATTGGCTTTTCTCAAAATTATACCAGCCATAAAGATGAATGTTGCAAAGAATCAATTTTAGCCCCACGTTTTATGCTGACCTTTCCTGACACCTGAGATTCTGCGACACTGGAAGCTGACATTATTAGTTGTTCAGCTCTATCAAACTGGAAATTTCACCTTATTAAAATGCAGTTGCTATGGAAACACCATAGTTCTCTGATTTTTGCTTGCAGGCAGTCTAGAAAAAACCTTAGTACTAATATACAAGTCAATGCACGTCATTTTAAAATACCTTCGTGGTGATCTGATGCTTTTAAAATGAAAAAATACCAATAGGAAATGTAAGCTGTAGCACTTTATCTTAATGTACTGGAAGACTGAAAAATGCTTTTCAACAACAATCTTGGGTATATGCTATAGAGAAATAATACCTAAACAGAGACTCTTTCTAAAGCCACTTTTTAAAAATTTATTTATTTATTTATTAAAGCTAGCACTTTTGAAGTCCCAGTTCCTGTCTCTCTTTTATTCATACTTACTTTATTTGAATATTTTTATTTTAATAGCTTTGTCCTTGAGGTTTGAAGGCCTCTCTCCTTTCTTGTGAACTCTGAAAAACTTACCGTTCAACTGTGTCTCATGCTGTTATTCTTTCTGGACAGGGAAATGGGCTTTCACAGTTAATAATGAAATCCAAACTCTGATAAGCAGTGCACTGGGATGTACAAGAAGCCCCGAGAAGAGCAGGAACTGCAGACCATCCTTCTTTCACTCCACCATGTCAGCATTATTGCTTTTATTGGTTTGTTTGACATATGTTTGTTTTCTTATTCTACCTTCTATTGTTTAGCTCAGGAGTATTTCTTCAGTTTATGATATATTCTTTACTTTAGTAACATGCACAAAGCAGCAGAAGTCAGCCCACAGAACTGGGCAAAGTCACCACCGCTGGTGCATGAGAGCAGGACCAAAGGTTGGATGGCTGAGGTTTTATCCCCAGCTCCAGCACAGATTTTCAGGGTGTGTGGTGACACCAGGGGATATGCACTGGGTCAGAGCAAAGGTCTGGTGCACACAAGTGTTTTATCCACAGTCTGCTCAAGAGCAGACACCTAAGAACAAACACAGGGCAACATTTCTTTTCCAATGTTTTCTTGTAGCCTCTAGCAATCTGAAGTTCAGGATCCAGAATGGATTTTTCCTTACATAATTTTGTCTAATGCCTGGTTTGATCAGGTACGTTTCCCACAAACCAAACCACTCTGCAGTGGTGCCCCAAAGCTTGCCTGGAGACTGTATGAAGAACCTCACTAGTTTTGAATTTGCCTTTTGATTATCTCACCTGAATTACAGGAGTCAGTAAATAACCATGACTGAAGCATGTAATCCACCTTCTCCACCTGCTCATTACTTCATAAACTTATGAAGTTTAAACACCATTCCTGGGCTATTGCCTACAAGCAAGACTCTGCAATTCTCCATTCTTCTGTGTCTCAACTTGAAACAGAAATAGCAGGAGCTCTCTCTTTTCAGAGAATACTTATCAATGCAGACTAAAGTACAACAGTATTAAAATGATAACTAAGATTATGGCAAAGAAATGGACTGAGTGAGAAGAGAAGCATCTCAGATGCCAGTGCCCTCATGCAGGGTGAGACAGAGCAGGGTGGGTTCTTTTGGAGAGACCCCTTATTTCGACAGCTGCTTTGGCCATTTGTAGCTGGAGAGCTATAAATATAAAATGGGCTGCTCACACCTGTTTGGGTGTGGTAAAAGCCTTTTAACACAGGAACAGGACAGGCCAACACTATAGCTTATACTGAGACCTCAGGTATCCTCTATCATAGAATCATTCAGGTTGGAAAATACCTTTAAGATCATCAAGTCCAACCACTAACCTTACACTGCCAAGTTCACCACTAGCCCATGTCTCTCAGCACTGTATCTACCTGTCTTTTGTATCCCTCCAGGGGTGGGGACTCCACCACTTCCCTGGGCAGCCTGTTCCAAGGCTTGACAACCCTTTTGGTGAAGAAAATGTTCCTAATATCCAAGGCCTCATCTGGCACAACTTGAGGCCGTTTCCTCTTGTCCCGTGGCCTGTTCTTTGGGAGAAGAGACTGACCCCCCCTGCCTACACCCTCAGCCTTACCCACCCACCTCCAGCACTTCCATCCCTCTCCTTCCTCCAGCCATGCTCTCCTGGTTCACCCAGCTATGCCTGTAGGACACAGGGCAACCAGGGAGCTCGGTGGATGGTTGGGAATTAGGAACATCAGATTCAGACCAGTGCTTCGTCAGTCTGCTCTGCATTTAGATACATACACCAGGGCATCATTTTTTATGTTATAATTGTCAGCAGCCCAAGGCAACAAACAAATTAGAAACAGCTAGGATGGGGCTTGGTGGAAGGGAAGGAAAGCAGAAGAGAATACGAGATGTGTGAAGGTTTTGTGCAGCAAAACCAGCCTACGGGGCCTCCTAAACAACAGAAGAAGAATTCATAAGAAGGTACATTCATGCTGCAAGAGGGATTGGAAAGGACTGATGTAGTGACTTAGATAAGAAATAGAAAATTTTAACTTTTTTATGTAATTGGGGAGGAATGTGAATAAACAGATTTCCACTTTACAGATAATTTTACTCTACCATTTTGCTGATCAGCCAGTATTGCAGAAAGACTGACAAAGGCACTGTATTATATTATGTACAGAAAGAAAATTACTTATGGGACATATGGTCTCACCCATTTTTGAGAGTATCTGAATCTTACAGGTAGACAAAGCACCAACAATATATTGCTGTCATAAACTACTTTTGACATGAACGGGAAGTAACTCTTGGTGCATTCACTGTCTAACAGTTTTATTTGCTGATTGTTATGCAGGGCTATAGGATCTTGATTTATTTGCCGCTTCGAAATATAAAAGAAGATTGATATGAATACTTTATTATTCAATATTTGTGTCAAAGTCATTTTTAACTCAAATATTATTCTGAAAGGTAAGATAGTACAACTAATTATTTTTCTGAGAAGAGCATGCAAGGCAACCATGATCCACTCTTTCTGCGCAAGCGGTTTTGGGTCCAAAAGCGTAAAGCAATTTTCTGACATTGAATAAAACACAATACAACAAAACATAACCCAGCAGTTGAAGCAAAATGGGAAAAATGGAAAAATTACTTATAAGAGGAAATGTAATGAGGGTAGATATCAGCCCCCCAAGTCCTCAGGGCAGTGTGGCACAAAGAGCCAAGGCAGGAGAAGGCAGCGCTTCAGGAGCAGTGTCCTGTCCGAAGCTGGGTCACACCAGGCTGTCCTGCCCTCGGCTGCCCCCGGGGACGTGCAGCCCCCACCAGCCCTGCCCTTCCTTCCCTTCCACGTGGAGATGTACCGTGGGCACATGCTTCTTTCCAAATGAGGCATATGTTTTCATTTGTTATTAGAAGCCATTTACTTTAAAGACTACCAGATACAAAGCAGTCTGCAATCCATTATCCTGCTTATCCTTTTATCCATTTTTGGGAAGTTTTGTTACACAAATTATCTAATATACCTCAGACAGTGAATACACTTTAGTAATAATTAGACAAAGCCTTATTTTCTATTACAAAGCTGTGAGACATTTTCCATGATGGGTCTCAATAACCCTCTGGCTAAATTGCCACACTACAGCGTGGGTTATGTCACTTTAGGTTAACAAATGAGATCATGCACGTGATGGCATTTAATAACATCTTGAATTGAAATGCGTTTCTCACCAGAAAGGCTAACCTTTCTGCACAAGCAATCCATATTAGCAGTTCAGCTAGTGTTGCAGCTGACGTATAGAAGCAAGCTGCTTAAAGACTTTTTTAAAGCTATTTATAGTCATACTCAATCAGCCTGTATTTCATTTTCATACGTTGCTCCAGCTCGCCTCCAGCACTTAAAAAGGTTCAGCTGGCCAGGTCAGGACATCAGTGGCCACTGTGCATCCATGGCTCCCAACAATTCTGCTGGAGGAGCTCACAGCAAAGTGGGATCCACATGATCTGCTTGGCTCTGGGGAGGGATTGCAGAGCCAAAGGAGAAAAAAAAAGTAAAAAGTTTTCATCAAGCAGATGAATAATTACAGGTCATTACTGAGAAGTAGCTCTGAATCATTCTATGATTCTATGAATAAAGACCACTTTTTGGTTACTTTCAGAATGGGACTATAACTCAAACTGCTGCAGCAATCATATTTGGCATTTTAATAAGGAAAAATTAGTTCTAGCTTTTAGGAGAATCTATAGGGCAAGTCTAACTCAGGCTTTAGTACCTCAGTTGTGTCCTTCTCAAGTCTTTGTTGCCTGGAGGTCGATATGGCCTTTAATGTGTTTGCACTACCCCCATTAACACAATCATTGATTATTAGCAGGAGTTGTGTAGGTGCATTGAAGCAAATACAGACCCATTAAAATGTATGAGTTACATATTAATAACACACACTGGGACTTACTACTTTCCTTCTACATGCATCAGCAAAATAACTGCTGAAAAGAATACAACAGATGCAAGAAAATATTCCTAGCTACAGACATAAGAAATTAATTTTATTAAATGCTTCTTTTTCATTTTTGTGTTTTCAAATTGACTCCAGCTTGAAAATTCTTGCTGCTTTTAAATTAATTGTAATTCTTTTCATAATATTTTGCCTTGCCAAGTAAACAGCCTCCCAGATATTTATTTCAATTTTTTAAAGTTAAATAAAACCAGCCTCTTTACTAGGGACCTGCTGGAGAGAGTCCAGCGGAGGCTATGAAGATGATCAGTGGTCTGGAGCATCTCTTTGATGAGGAAAGCCTGAGACACCCGTGGGTGTTCAGCTGGAGAAGTGAAGATGGAGAGATGATCTCATCAATGCTGAGAAGTATCTAAAGGTTGGTGTCAAGTGGTGCCCAGTGACAGGACAAGGGGCAACAGGCGCAGGCTGGAACATGGGAAGTTCTGTCTGAACATGAAGACGAGCTTCTTTCCAGGCAAGCCCTGGAAGAGGCTTCCCAGAGAGGTGGTGGAGTCTCCTTCTCTGGAGACATTCCAAACCCACATGGACACGTTCTTGTGCAACCTGCTGTGGGTGACCCTGCTCTGGCAGGGGGTTGGACTGGATAATCTCCAGAGGTCCCTGCCAACTCACTCCCTTCTGTGATTCTCTGTGATTCCCTCAGGAGACTGAATCTACAGGTAAGCTCAGTGGAGGTCTGATGATCCTACCAGGAGTTAAGTGTTAAGCTGAACACTCTAAATGCCTCAACACTTCCATGGCCTCATGCGGTTATGCATGTGCCCAAAAGCCAAAACATGGTAGTGTCCAGGGGCAGCTGAAGGGCGACTGGAGGTGTTTCAGAGGGTATGATTGTAACATGTAGCTGCCTGCCTTTGTGTATTTGCTTTCTCAGTGACTATAGGTACTCTTGGTCATTTACTGCACAGAGGACAGGGTCAGACAAGCTGTCAGGGAGACTCCCCCATTAAGCCATGAGGTTCAGAAACGACCCCCTTGCTTTCTAAACTCCTTCACAGAGAGTTTTTTCTTTCTAAATTCTTTCCAGCTACAGGTCCTAATCCCACACTTGGTCAATGGTTTATGTCTGAAGGATTATGTATGCACAATTAATCCTTTATATCACTTAGCTAAGATTTCAAAGGTTAGCATGCTATTAGTCTCTTACTGAGAGCCTGTTGAGGCAAGGAATCTCTCAACCTTGAGGGATAACATTAAGAGGTATTCCTGCCAAAGAGGAGATCCTGGTGTGCAGCCCACTGCCATGCAGGAGAGCTCAAAGGGCTCTTGGGTTGTCCACTATTTATGGGGTGAGATGATTGACGCATGGCCCCATGTGCATAGTGTCTGCAGATGTTAGTTCATTCCAAATTTGGCTTGGGTTGGACGTTGACCAGCACTGTGGTTAGGTGAGCCTGTTATCATAAATTAGCCCTTGGCCATTGTGTTTTTATCTGTCTCCCCCGAATCCCCTTTGACCAGGTGCATCCTTCACAAACACCACTGGTGGTTATGGCTTGAGCAGGGTGAGGGGAAAGGGTCAGGCTTGGGGGGGAGCAAGGGGGTCGGGAACACACCATCACACTTGCCCAGGATATACCCAGCTGTTGCAGGTCCTGTCACCTCAAGCTGCTTTGCTTTCTGTATCGTTTGCTGCTTACCCCTAATCCCTTCAGAGCTTTCTCTTGCCCTGATACTTCATACAACGGTTCATAGACTGTAAATTGCCTCCTGACTCTCTTCCCATTAAGTTACCATCTGTTAAACATTAACCTCAAATGTTATTTGCAGTCCAACAAACTTCTACTAAAAAATATGGGCTATTTCCCTTCATTTTCTTCTTCACTCTAGATTTGGCTCCATGTAAAGCACGTGTGCAGCTGCTCAGTGCTTGCTCAGAGGTTTATCTGATACCTCAAGGCTTTATCTGCCATCTCTTTTATCTCTCACTAGGTTTCTTGATTTTTCATTCTCTTTTCTGTCTCTAGGATGAAAGGGTGAGGAATGAATGTGCCCAGAGTCTCTCTGCGAGGATCTGCCTCCCCATCCAGCCTCTGCTACTGCCATCGAGACGGAGGCAGGCATCCTCCCAACCTGTGCCATGAACCCACTTCCCGCTTGGATACTTCGGTGAAACATGGGATGCTGCCTCAGGAAATGTATTTCTGTGTTTGACATTTGCTTCAACAAAGCATTTTCTTCTCTTCTCCGTTTGACTTTGCATTTGATCCTGATCTGTAGTGTAAGCAGTGACTTTCCTCTAACACTTCAGGCATCTCCCCTGACGCTTTTCATTTTGCCACTCCTAACAGAATGCTGCAAAAATCCACGTGGCTGTGGCTTTCATCACGGGGAAGGGGACAGATGTGTCTGTCTGTCCAACACTGTCCACTGGCATTCCCGCAGCCAGCCAGCCCGCAGGAGGGACCAGCACTGCCATCCTCCCTGACTGTTATTATTCCACTTAGTGTTAAATGGAAGAATGCAATTTTGGTTCTGTGAAATCCTCTTTACAGTTGGTAAAACTTCCAGAACCTGTTCAGAAGCTTATTCCTTAGATCAGGCTATTTTCTGTGAGTTACTTGTCTCTCTGTATTGCAGATAGTGTGCAATTTTTTAGTGATCTCACTAACAAGAACAGTGTTCTTTCCCTCTTTTAATCTGTGTATAGCTTGTTCCTTCTGTCTTTTTAGCAGTTGCCTGGACCTCAGAGGGTTCCTCTCCTGTCACCTCACCTTCATATCTTTCTGTTATATGTTTTCTGCCTGCTCAGACTCCAAACCCAGCTACCTGTTGGCATGAGCTTTTTTGTGAGCCAACCAGTGGCTACAGCTTCCTCCTGCAGGGGATGCTCCAGACCCACAGCCTGAGGGCACCACACCAGCAGGGCTGGGCTCCTCCTTCCTGGGGCTGAATGCAGATTTGGGGCCATCTGTGAGAATTTCAGGTTGTTCCTTTACTTCAGGGACTAGGGCACTGCCAAATCTGTCCTTTTAAAATAACAAGCAACTTTTGACTTCTGCAAATTTATTTCCCTTCAGGCCTCTCTCCTCATGTTCTGAGATCAGGGAATGTATTTATTCTACATTTCCAAAAAGATGCTGTATCAATGTACCCCTGCTTTGGTCTGTTGCAATATTATGATTATGTCAGAAACCAACTTCTTGTCTTCCTGAAGATAAATACATTATGAAAAATGTATATAAAACCAATGATACAGATGGCAAAGACTACATGTTAAAAGAAAGTAAAATTTTCACAATTTTGACTTCTTTCTAGCTATTTCCAGAGAAAAAATGTTGTTGACATCATTCTAAAATCTTTAGCTGCTCTTAAAACTTTATATTACAAGGTGTGCTATCTTAGAATAATGACAGAAGAATAAGCCATAAAATAAGTCATATGAAAGTGAACTGCATTGGGGAATGTTTTTTTTTATTTCAGTATTTTTGGAACATATCTGACACTCAAATGTGGGAATTTCAAAAATCTCACAAGATGAAATATGGCATGGCAACAAATTAATGCTGTTTTATTACACAGCTGACTTAATAAACAGAATTGGAAGTATGATCTCAGCAGGGTGGATTTCCAGGACAGATTGCAAGAACTGCAAGCTGACACTCTGGATGCCCCCTGCATTACAGTTTAGACAAATTAAAATCCTCATAGATATCCAAACAAACCCTTTTCTCCCCTCTAATGAAATTTTCAATGGTTTTTATAGAAATGACACCCCTCCCAATATTCATGGTGGCATTAGAGAAACAAAGAGGCTCTAGTATAGCATCTAAAAATGACAGTTTCTGTTCTCAGAGAATTCAGTGGCAAAATCCCAGTGTTTTCAAGACACGCTGAAGTGAAGTATAAGCAGAGCAACTTTCAGCTATTTAAATCCAGCACTTTGATACTGTGAAACTTCTGGTTGTAGGTCACACCACAGAACTTGGACCGGAATCAAAACTAGACTTAACTGAATTTTGGCATGTTCTGTAGTGCCCCGGTTGCCTCAGGCCTCAGGGATTTTGTGAGTCTGCAGTTTGAGGCGGCCAGCAGAACGCTGTGCTGGCCAGAGAGACTGTGGAAATCTGCCCCCTGGTTCCCTCCGTGTCCGAGCAGAGCGTGTCCTTCAGCGTGCCAGGAGCGTGCAACGCACAGCCCAGCCTCACTTTGCAACCCCAACGGCGCAGAGAATGACTGAGACTGTGGCCCGTGTGTCTGAGAGAGCTGGCCAGGGAGCGGTGGTGTTACTGGGTGTTTAAGCCTGCACTCCAGAGAGATGTCTTTCTGTAACCACAACAGCACTCTGCAAAAACACCTGACTTTCTTTACATTGTGCTTGAAGGAGAAATCATGTGTCTGAAAGCTGGGCATGGACTGGCTTTCTGCCTCACTGGTAGGTGAATCCATTCATTTGTTTTGATTTTCCCAATTACCTTTATATATATAGAAAAGGTGTGTTCTAAGCAAAGTTATTTACCATAGATAAGAAAAAAAGTTCCAAGCAACCCGCTTGAATTGGCACTGCTTTGAACAGAGGGTTTGGACTGGGGGGACCTCCACAAGTGCCTTCCAGCCTCAACCATTCTGTGATTCTGTGCATCAGTTCTCCCACTAAAAAACATCCGAAGTACTGGGAAAGGGTCTTACTGCCAATCAAGATGAAGATAATTTAAAAATATTCCACAAAGTAGCAAAATCACAGAAAAAAATGTTTGCACTGTTTAAGCATTGATTTCTGAATGGATTTCAGCCACTTGGTGTGGTTTTACTGTAGTCAGCTTAAATTTCTAAGAAAAAAGTCATTCCAAAGTTCTTAAACAGAGGTCCATATAGGGCAATTTCAAAACATGTTTCTTTTTTCTTTTTTTTACTTTTGAGTTGCAGAAACACATTTCACTGACAAAGAACCTCTTTTGTATGGAAAAATACTTCTTTAAAAGAATCCCCAACAAACAAGGGGCCCTTAACCTCAGTGGATTTTTAGCTATGGGCATGTTTACAGGAATACTTTCCTAAGCTGTGAACTTCATGCCTTCTTGGATCTGACCTGAGGTGGGAGAGGGCAGGATGCCATCACGGTTCATACTAAGGTCACTTCATGTTATTTATGATGGCTGTAAAACTGCCAAATAGAACAAAATAGCTGGATTTTTTCCATAGGGGCTACTGACTCTAGAGAAAAGTATGTCCAGGAGAGGGGAAGCTTTTTGCTTCTGTGGTTGTGTTGGGGTACCAAAGGTGACCTCAGAACTAGATCAGTAAATTATAAGTCAGCTGTACTGCCTGTCTTCATGAAAAATAACAGTGAACTGCACTGTTTGGGCTCTTCTTTCATGCCATTTCCAAGAAGCACACGAGCCAGTGCAGTGTTTCACTAAAGGAAACTGGTTCCCAGTCCAGATAAAGATTTAACAGCACAGTCCGTAGTCACATAGCCCTTCCTTCGTTCCTGGCTTCAGTCACTCACTCAAGACTAAATAGGTCATGAGGGTGCAGAGACACTTTTTAGTAGTAACACAGCTCCAAGGAGTTGAGGGAAACAGAAAATGAGATTTGATCAGTGAAACCATCTGGTTACTTGTGTGGTGAGGGAGGAGGTAGAAGGGGCCTGTGAGGCTGTTCCAGAAAGTACCTACAGAGCTTCTGGCTCAGAGATGCTGAACCCAAACACGTGTCTCATTCTGACACTTCTAAAGAGCTGTTTATTTGCCCAGGCTGAAATGTCTCCAGGCTCCATGTCTCTAAGCATTATGTCAATCCACCTTTTGAACACCTCCAGGGATGGGGCATCAACCCCTTCTCCAGGCAGCCCATTCCAATGTGCAATAACCCTTGCAGTGTAAAAATTGTTCCTAATCTCCAATCTGAACCTCCCCTGGTGCAGCTTGAGGCCATTTCCTCTTGTCCCATCACCTGTCCCTTGGTAGAAGAGATGGATTCCAGACTCCTCACTGCTCTCTAGTCCCACGCAGATGACAATTTTAGACATTACACTGGTTCTCCGGGTGTTCACATCCCCTAGGTACAACGTTCTGCCTCACAGCTGCCTTAGAAGGATTTGGTTTCTTGTGACTCTGACACACATCTATATGTCCTCAGACTTCTAGATTTTTCCACACATTATCTGCCATGAGAAATGTTGGACATGCCTGTATTTCACACACGAGCACCCTGAAGGCTTTCTGAAAGCAGATGCCAGACAAGCCCACATCTCGGGGTGGGGGCTGCCTGCCCCTGCCAGTCTCTGGCCACATCTGAGGGTGCCCAGTCTCCCCACATGCAGGGAGGGAGCCTGGGTTCCAGCAGCTGTGAGTGAGAGTGACCCTTTGCCTGTTCACCTGGGCTGTACACTTCCCAGATGGTGCACAATTATTGTTACATACCATTTCTCTTCCAAAAGCAGAAACGCACCAATAAACACATGTATTAAATAAAATTGTGTGGGGGAAGAAGCCTTGGAAAACATTTTCAATTTATATGAGATGCTGAGGGTGACCCATGAGAAAACTCTGAGAAAAATATGATTATGATTTTACAGCATGTAGTGTGATAAACTTTAGAATTTATAAAAACCCAAAGAACAGCTGTAAAAAGTTGTAAACAACATTGTCCAGAAACCAAAAATTTGGAAAAGGGTTGGTTTTAGACTCTCTGGTTTCTCAAACAGCTCATGACTGTGCTGCTTTGATGCAAATTTATGTTATCTTTGTCACCACAATGTGTTTACAGTCCGAACACATTTCCCAAACATTTGATCCAGCTGTGAAAGTGAATTTCTGAGAGCAGAGTCCCCATGCAGGTGGGTGCAGCCTCAGTGACTCAAGGGATGGGTGCCTCTGTTCCAACGGGTGCCAGCTGCCCTGGTAGCTCTCATTCTTACCTATCTGATACCTTTTCACTCTGCTCCAGTGAGATGTAGGGGCTTTGTGTAGAAATGAGTTGTTTTTGTACCCATTTTGAGGCCCGTTCACAGTCTTCGGTTGGATAAAACAGATAAACCGTGGCTATTTTGCACATAAAGCCCAGTCCACCTTTCAGTCTCTACCTGCATCTTCTACAAAGCCATATCTGTGGGTCACCTTCCAAGGGTTGAGGAGCTGTAGGGCTGGGATGGGGGCACAAAGGAGATATTTTGAAAGCTTTCCTTGCCACAGCTGTTGAAACTTCAGTGTTAGGGCTCAGGGCTGATATCTGCAGGTCAGAATTTAATCAGAAATTGCAAATTAAATGCAGTGGAAATGCATCAAATAGATTTTGATTTGCAGATGAAGGCAGAAAGGACAGATAGTTTATTCATTCCAGGGAAACAGATGTAGAATGAGCCATACAAAAGCAAAGCCCGTCACAAAACAACACCAAATTAGACCTTATGTCTAAATACATCCAATTTATTCGCACAGTAGCGGGAATGCCTGCTAAAAGCAAAGGGTTTGTACGGGTGTGCTCACACCTACCTCCAGAGACCATCCCCTGCCATGAACATGACAGTAGTTTAAAGATTTCCAGACACTTAAACTACTGCAAAGATTAACAGAAACTGAAAGCTACGGTGCTGGCTGGGCCAGGGGATGGCCCAGTGTGGTCCTGAGGGCTCTGAGGGAGGATTCATCTCTGTTGGCTGAACAAAAACTTAAGCTCCTGAGGAATTTGTATCACTCTCAGTAATCTCAACATTACTGGTTTACAGGGAAAATCTAGGTCTCCAGAACTCTCTGCTGGAAGAAAATTATTTATTTCTCTTTTCAAATGTTCTTAAAATTACTTCTCTTTTTTTTTGGTTTGCATCTTAATCTCTTTCTCTGAAGCGTTGGAGATACTATGAGTGAAGGGCACTTTAGAACACGTAAATGACTGTAATACATTATATTTTATGTCTGGCTTACAGCTTTTTCAATTCAAATGAAAAAAAAAAAATCCAATCTCCCTGGCTCACTGACAACAGCTAGAGTTATACAAGGTGACTTTGTCCTTACACAGGAGACTCTGTGCTTTATGGTTTTTGTGGGTTTTTTGGTGTTGTTGCTGTGGAGAATAGCTCCCCAAACCCTGGCAGCACAGTATCAAAACCAGCAAGGAGACAAATCAGGGCTGCACAGGAGCCAGAAAGTTTTGTGGCTTCTCACTGCTCCCAGCTCAGAAATTCCATTCCATATTCTGGGCCACCAGTATGTGACATGTCCTAAACTGAAAAACATTTGGAAAAATCCTCCTCTGCCTTTCCCCCTCCCACTTGGGACCTTGTGTGATGATAAGGTGACAGCCGTGTGGCAGCTTTAGTTACGGCAAAGGTGAGCGAGAGTTGGCTCCCCTTACACTCAAATGTTGTCAAAGTTATATAAATTGATTTTGTTTGGGGTCTTTCAGTGGAAAATGCTGACATTTTTTTCACCATGCACCCACTGCCACTTCCCTTTAGACTAAATGACTGTTTGGTTGCAAACCCCCTGACCCATTTTTTCCGCATTTTGAGCCAAAGCAGCATCAGCATAATGCAGTGTTGTGAGAAGTGAATTCTCTGAATTCACAGAATCACAGAATCACCTAGGTTGGAAGGCACCTTTTAAGATCATCTATTCCAGCCAAAAAAAAAAAAAAAAAACCAACAAAAAAACCCACACCACAAGCCACACCACACAAAACACCACCCAACATTAATCCATATCCCCAAGCACCATGTCAGCTCGTCTCTTGAACACCTCCAGGGATGGTGCTTCAACCACCTCCCTGGACAGCTCATTCCAATGCCTGACAACACTTTCAGTAAAGAAATATTTCTTAATATCTAACCTGAACCTCCCCTGGCACAACTTGAAGCCATTACCCCTTGTCCTGTTATCTGTAACTTGGGAGAAGAGACCGACCCCCACCTCTCTACAGCTTCCTTTCAGGCAGTTGTAGAGAGCGATAAGGTCTCCCCTCAGTCTCCTCTTCTCCAGACTGAACAATTCTTCCTCCTTTGGCCCAAACCTGGAAGTCACATTTTATAGAAAAAGAAAAGATTTTCCTGTTCCGTCTACAGTGTTAGTGGGTGATTTGCTGGGTGTTCTGGTTCATGGCTGAGGTGCCCCTGGGGAACATGGAGCAATTACAAGAAATAACCATAAAAATGACTGTGGAAACCTCCAGGGGAAAAGAGGAGTAGTTTTCTTCTCTATTTTTGGACTGTTTTTATTAAGTTTCTACATTATCATGAAGACATGGTAGAAATAACCATGGGAATCTCTTAAAGCGTTGAAATCTTGCCTTTCTAAGAACAGCCCAGAGAGTGGTGTGTGTTTGCCCTTTACTGCAGCCAACGGAATGACCCATCTGCAGAGACCAACGGGTGGAGTGGGTAGTTGGGTATCATGACTATTTGTCTCAAGAAGTGAAAATATATTAATAATTAGAGTGGCGAGATATTAATGGGTTAAAAGATACCTATCTCATTAACTCATAGCATAAAAAGAGTAACCTTCTCAATAAATAAGTCCCTGAAAATAAAATAAATCATTTCACCCATTAAAAAGAGTAATCCAATCTTAGCTTGATGCTTAAACAAAGTGACACTGGGATGTGGAAATAATGATATGAACTAGTCTTTTTGCTGTAGGAAAGCACTGAACTTTACTCTTGCTGCATAGTTATTTGAATCAAGCTTCATGTTTGTTTGAGTCAAATGCAATTTTGCTGTGAACTAGCAAATAATCTGCAAGAGGAGTTTTGAGAGAAGGAGAACTGAATACTATTGAAGATCAAAGATTTCCCAAAAACTTCAGAAGAAGGTAAGACTGGAACCAGGGGTTCAAACAGCCACCTGTGAGACAAGGGAGAGCTGGCACACAGGCTGCTTTGGAGGCAGTCTCCAGATTTAACAGTTCTGCTTGACATAAATGTGAATTGCAGCTCTGCCCAAGGACAGTACAAGGACGTGACCATATACTGGATGGAAAAGGGGCTGAGAAAGGAGATGGCAAGACAGAGGGAGCAAGGTGGGTTGTGGGGTGAGCTGCACCCCATGTGGAGAGCAGCAGGACTCTGCAAGAGACAGCGATGAGCAGCCGAGTTTCTCCATAGACCCTCTGTTTACACCCTGAGATGCCAAAATCGTTGCTGTGATGCAATGCAGCATTTTCTATCATGTTGCTGCTGTCTCATCATCCACAGTGAAAAATGGGGAGGACTCCAGTATTACCAGTTTAGGCCAAGCAGTGGGTCACTTTCACAGGGTCTTAGGTTACCTTGAGTTTCTTCTCCACTGCCTCTGACATCTCAGTTATTTTTTTGACAAGTGTATATGCTATTTAAAAGAGCAGAGCAGGCATCCTGTGTAAAAAGTTCCCCAAGTATCTCTATTTTCAAAGGAAACCAACTTTCTCTCTGGTTCTCTATCACTTGGCATTTTTACGTGGCTGCCAGGAAAAGAAAAGGGTTCTCCTTGCTCTGCAGAAGCTGAGCGTGGCACAGCAAGCAGCCCCTAGTTGTTCAGTCAGCTTTGTTAAAATTTGTATTTATGTTATATCTGAGAATGAGGGAACAGGTTCAGCTAAAATAGTAATAACTCATGGGAAGATGTCTCAGGATCACAGATAACAGCATATCGCCTCTGGATCTGGCAGTCACAGGTTGAGAATATCTGGCCTGTCCTGGCTATGCAAAACATAAAATTATATGGGAGAAGTGCCTTTATCTAACCATCATTCTCATTCAGTATCTCATTGTAGTTTATAAAAACTGTATTTATAAGCAAACAACTATGCTACAGGCAGCTACCAATTTTAATTAAAAAAAAAAAAAGAGTAATTTTCTAGTAAAATTCACAATAAATTGGCATTTTACTCTCCAGTGTATTTGATTTTCTCGACCAGAGTATTGAAAACTTCCACCACAGAGAAGGCATTTGTACCCTTGGAACTGTGTACATATCCACATTGTCCCTTTATTCAGGAAGAGCAAGATCTCATCGCTTTAGGAGCCAGCATCTTCTCTCACTCCCTTGCAGCAGGAAAACAAGACTGGCAAATCTGAGCGCAGAGAGAGGCAGTGGTGGATCTTACAGCTGTTTACCACGAGAAGAGGACAAAGGGTGGTCCCAGACCCAGAGTCACACAAACCAGAGCAGAGCAGCTCGCCCCCGGACCGTCACACAGAGCTACGGTCACTTCCCTCTCTGTGACACAGAGCAAAGGAACTGGGCAAATGGATACTTCAGAGCCCCTCTGAAATAAATAGAGCTTGTGAGAAGCTGGTATTTAAATGTTTTGCTGAGTTCAGGTTAGAGTTGATCAAGCCTAGAGAAAGCAGGAGGCTGTGGGTTTTATTACAATCGCTTTAATGAAAGCTGAATCACTGGGGTTTGATGGTTTTAATCAGTGGTTTTACATGAAATCAATAGAAAAATAGATTTGTGACCTAAACAAGGGAAACACCTGTCACCTATGACCTCCTTTTTTATTATCTCAGAAGATGAGCAAGAGCCACGCTGTATAAAGCTATCTTTCTTTATTATTACGTGCTGTGGTAGCACAGCAACAGAAAGGTTACTAAGAAAGCAGTCCAAGTTTCTGGAGCCAAAAACATACCTGTATTTCAGCCTATCTAAGAGTAGTGTTCTTTTAACTAAGGTAGGTTTGTGGCACTGTCAAATATTTGTATATTTAATTTTAAGAGTTTGGACCGATGTGATTTACAACAATAAATAATGAAAATATTTTTCAACTCCCTGTCCTTATGGATCATTTGAGATTAAGCTTCCAGTCACAGTATTTTAATGGTCTGTTAACACTGACCTTCCATTTTCAGAGCCAATGAGAGAAGGAAAAGTTTAGAACTGTAATATAAATAAATGCTAAAATGAGATTACCCAAGTCTTAAAAGCAGATGCAGTACATTAACTTTTAAATGTCTCTCTCAAACCCACAGTGCAATATAAATCCTACCTGCTTTTTATTGCATTGAATTCTTTGATGGCAAGAAAGTCTGGTCAGTGTTTTACATTCTTCAGTTAAGTGTGAGAAGATACGAGGAAGAACACTTTCCTGGATGACAAAAATCAGAGTGACATAGAATCCAGCTTTCTAAGGAGATGTGCGGCCGTCATACTCCAATAATCTCTCTGGTCCTGTCACCCTGTGTGTGGGGGAGACTCAACTACATAAATTCTGGGCTACAAGAGGTAGAATTCTCTTGTGGGGTTTCAGTCATAAACTGCACCAGAGCGTGGCTGTGAGAAGTCTTCACATCATTTACTCTCTAGATGTCGAAACCTGAAAATCTGTTACTGATTCAGGGAGGTAGATGAGGCAGTGGAGAACTGCATTTCAGGGCAATCTTTCTAAAATTGGTGCGAGACCTGGAAAGTTTTGCAGTTCTGCAATCCAGCAGAAGACTTTATTTTTGAAACCAGGCATGGCCAGTATTAGCACCAACAGCCCATTTTCTGTGCCAGCAAAGGAACTGTGAGCAGCATAACTAGGCTTCTAGTTACACAAATACCAATATGTACGTATAAATGGAAACTTGGCTTTGAAGCCCTCTGCGTTCCCTACAATATCTCTAGCTGCCACTATATCTGTTATCTATTTCTACCCTACAGGAATATCCCAGTAATGTCCTTAGAATTTTTAGGTATATTCCTTCACAAAAGAAATTGTAATCTTCTTTTTGAATCAGCTGTATTTTCAGGTAGTCCTGGAAAGAGGAAGCATGTGATTTTACAACTTCATTAAAATCATGGTCCAAGAAATATACTTTTTTATTCATAAATTCATAGTGAAATTCACAGTTCCACACTTGTTCCACAGTGATGTGCTGGCTTACATTTCTTTCCACCACTAACTTTCCTTCCTTGCCTGTGCACCCAGCGGAGAGGAAACAGCAGCCCTTTGGATCTGTATAAAGGACACAAAACAAATTCATATCTGCCCATCAACTGGAAATGGAGCTGTTTTCATGAGGAGATCCTCCAGAGACATCCTCCATCGAGCCGCCAGCCCCAAGAGCAGCAGGACCTCTGCTCTGGGTAAGGACACCACAGAGAGTTGCCCCAGGGCAGACCAGAACTTCAGCAAAAAATCTGCTCACTACGAGGCATTCACTGAGTTATTCTCTGCTGAATCAATAAGCTTCCTCCAATGAATCATTTCTATCACGACTTGCACAACAATTGTACATGTGGTGCCCAGATCACTGCACTGGGAAGTGCACCACACAAGTAAGACCAGAAAGTTAAGGTATTTTAAACATTTAAGCCCAGGCTTTTGAAGCTACATTTGAATTTATCTCTCTTGTATTATCCCTACAGGGCAGAAGTTACCTAACCATGAACTTATGCACTTCTAAATGCTGTAATGCTGACAGTTTGCTCTGATCTGTAGAAAGATTCCTAATTCCACTTCAACCTTTCAGCTGTCTAGGAATTTCTTTCTCTTTCTATTCAAATTTTGTCATTATAATAAAATTATTAAGAAATCTAAGGAGATGATGTTGCCACATTACTTTTATTTGATAAGGACATGAAACAGAACAGTACTGAGCCCTGGGGAACACCACTGTGACCAGTCACCAACTGGACTGAACTCCATTCACCACCGCTCTCTGTCCCTCCAACCAGTTTTACACACCGCCCAAGCCATGGGCAGGCAGTTTCTCCAGGAGAACACTGCCAAAGGCTTTTCTAAGTAGCTAGAAAACACCCACAGCCCTTCCCTCATCCACTTGGTGGGACAAGGTAAGGCAGTTGCCCAAGTGCAAACCCTGGTTTAATGCCTATAAACAGGCATTGGCACACACTTCAGATGAGTCAGCCTGTGTCAGGAAGGAGAGTAACCATCTTTGCGGGTCAGTACTCACAGCTACTGAAGGTAACAGCTTCCTTTTGTGTTTTTTCTTTTCTCTACAACAGCCTCACTGATAGAGTTTGTATCTTAGTTTAAATACAGGCTGTGTTTATTCACACAATAATTTTCACGTTATTTCAACTAATTGAGACTTGACTATATATATGTGTTCCTGGAATATCTAAACATTCTGTGACCTAGGGTTACATTTCTTGTGTGTTCAATTGTTAATTAAAGCTAGAAGACAAGATTGCTGCTTCTTCATTTTCTTTAACCTTTGGAAACAAAAAGCAGAAACCAAGCAGGTTTTTTCAGGAAATGTTTCCTGGATAAGGACAGACTAGATAAATCAAAAATGTATTATTTGCTATAAATAGTAGCTCAAAGATTCCACCACCTCTCTGGGCAGCCTCTGCCAGGGCTCTGCCACCCTCACGGGAAACAATTTCCCCTGCATGTTGAGATGGAACTTTTTATGTTTAAGTTTGTGCCCATTTCCTCTTGTCCTGTCACTGGGCACCACTGGAAAAAGACTGGCCCCATCCTCCTGACACTCATCCTTTAAGAATTTATAGGCGTTGATGAGATCCCCCTCAGCCTTCTCTTCTCCAGATTAAAAACACCCAAGTCCTTCAGCCTTTCTTCACCAGAGATGTTCCAGGACCCTCATCATCTTTGTAGCCTCTCCATCAATTCCCTGTCCTTCTTGAACTTGGGAACCCAGAACTGGTCCTAGTGCTCAAGATGGGGCCTCCCCAGGGCAGAGCAGAAGGGAAGATGACCTCCCTCCACCTCCTGGCCTTGCTCTTCTTGATGCACCCCAGGATGGCATTTGTCCTTCGTGCCCACAAGGGCACATTGAAGACAGCTTATAAATATCTTGTGTACTCAGGATTTTAACTGTACCAGCTAGACAGGCACTGTATGTTTTGTTGATAGTAACAACAAAAAGATATTGGTGTTTTCATTCCTATGGATTATGCTCTAAGATATCTAGAAAGCAATCAGCCAGTCATGTTCTAAATTAACTCTGAAAATCGGGGTAGAATAGGAACAGCAAAGTGAATCAAGCTGGTATAGTGCCTTGAGATTTCCTTTTGATTCCTTCTTCATACTTTTTATGAGTACACCCAATTCACTTTATCTCTAGCTGTGGTCTAAATTCTATTAGACAGGATTATTCTTTTTTAATGTAGGTAATTTGCTTTCAGAATGTGCCATGTCTCAAAAAACGGAGAAGAGAATATTATCACAAATGTAAAAACACCTGGCAGTACATTTCTACCCTTTCACTTTAAATGGATAACTCAGAGGCCAATTTTCAAGGGATCTGAATGATGCAGCTTAATCAAGCCTTTGTGAAAGCTGTTCCTGAGTCTTTCAGGAGACACATTTTGCTCTTTGCTAAACAAATACAACTTTTATTATGTTTTAGTAATGTTACTTTTATTGCCCATTCTAAATTGGGAATGTTTATTGACACATCCAATGTTTTTCTGTGTTTCTCTGATGTCTCAACATCTGCTCTGCTTTAGGTCACCTAGTCCTCCACCACCTTATTTAAAACAACATGCTCTTGGTTTAGATAGTTGTCCTTTGTTGTAACTCAGCATTTAATTGCAGTGTATATACCAAGTATCTTCTGGCTACATCTTGGCTCTCAAAGCCGTTCTAGCCATATTAACAGTTTGTTTTGCTTGATGGTTGTAGTTGTTGTTCGAAATTGAGCTTGGCTGGGAATATATGGCCTGTCTTCTGGATGCTTTCAGAGCCAGACTGTTTTCCCTGGAAATATAAATCCTTGTCAAAGGTGGGTAGTTTTTCCAAATAACTATTCAAAATTTATATATTTAAAAAAACCCACTTCATGTCTCTCTCAGACTGAAATTCTCTTCATCGTTGCAAATAACAAATGTTATTCCAGTTCCCCTCCATGAGCCATGTGTGCAGGCTCTTGGATGAAAATGCTGATTTCTGTTGCACTTAGTCCACTGCCAGCAGAAGTTTTGGGGTTAGAGGGAGATGTGGAGCTCTTTCAGGAACTCTATACAATTCTGGTACCCCTTCTGTAGAAGCATGTGAATAAAGTGAATAAAGATTAGGAAAAGCACTTGACAATTCCATGTCATTTCTATTTCAGCCTGGACCCACAACAGATGTCTTTCCATCCAAACCTATATGAAAGAACACCAGTTAGAGTCTGTCCTACGGAGCCAGTAGCCAAAACTTCCTGCAGACAATCTAGAAGTGGGGATAATATTCAGTGATTTCAATTTCTAATATTAAAAGAGCTACACAAATATTCAAAAAGGTTTTGATGAACATTAGTAATGGAGTAACGTAAAGGGCTGAAATATCCACTACCTGACTGTCTCTATTACGAGGAATAGTAAGTGACTGCAAATAAAAGGGCAAAAGTTACAATCATGAATGAAGAATAATTTTCTCAATATCAAACTGAGAATGAGGGAAAAATTCTCCTTGTTGGCTGCTGCTGCATCCCACTGTTTCTTTGGGTTTTTTTAGAAAACGAAACAACCCAGGGAAGAAGAGTATCAAATAGCAAGGCTGGCAAGCATGAGTTTTTAATGCGGATTTGACTGAATAGCCCTCAGCTGCCATTCTGCTCTGGCTTTGGTTTTATTTTCGGGTTTTCATTTGCCTATGTAAAATCTGAAAAGGTACATAAATCTTCAAGAATGCGTTCCCTTCATATGCTTACTCCTGCTTCTCAGACTCAAGCCAGAATTTTATAGCCCAATACAACTTTTTCTTTACTTCCACATTGCCTGAATAGCAGTTTTATTTCTCTCTGGAGATTTTTGAATGTTCCATTAAAAAAAAAATATATATATATAATCAGCCCAGTGGTCATTGAACATGTGGCTCTTTGATTACACAAACACCTGCTCTAACCATAAGCAGTTGGACTGGTGCTGACTGCTTATCAGAAGGGTTCCCTCAGCCCACTTCCCAGCAGTGGAAGTGGAAATTTCCAGGACAGAGCCCACCCTACATCTTCCAGAGTGCAAAGTTTCTGGTCACAGGGTTATCTTCTTTTCTCCATGGAGGGTGAATGCTCTTCACAACGGTCTGCTGCCTGGGCCCTGTGAAGAGGTTACAGCTCGGGCAGGAAGGGTTGTGGGATCACATATGCCTGCTGCACACAAATCCCCTGGGGATCCCCTGGATCCCATGCCAGGCTTTCACTTGTAATCTGCTATGGATTTCACTTGGCAGAGCCTTCTGGCAAGTCGTCCTGCCCTTTGGTATCTCTGCAGAGCGAGCTGTCAAGACCCGACTCGACAACAGCAGTATGGAAGGTTGTTTTTGTAAAGTTTCTCTGTCTTCACTTCAGAAATCAAACCAAAAGCCTGAAGGTTTTGCAATTGGAAACTTTGTTTTTCACCTCACTGTTTAACCAGTTTGGTGTTTAACCAGTTTCCACAATGATCTATTACTCTCCTATAACCATGCTCTCACATTTTGAATAACAAGGGCAAGCAACTCTTTCCTGTCTTGCTCCCTATTCCCACGTTTTTGGTAGTAATGTGACTGCAGAGGAAATACAGAGAAAACAAATACAAAACACAAAATAAATACAGCTTAAAGATGTCATTACAGAAGAAAACATTGATTTATTAATTACCCTGACAGTAACTGTAAACATAGCCAAGTAGAACTTTGACCTGTTTTGGAAGGCTTAATTCAAGTCCTTATTAGTGCAGAATATTGTTAAATTTAGCAATGACTATATAATACTTGTGGAAGCATTATCCCTCTCATGAAGGATGAATGTCTTGTTAACATATTGTAAGCCACTTTCCCATGGAAAACCAATGCAAATGCATGTTCTGATAGTTTTAAAGAAGAGCACAAAGAGTAGGAGAGGAGATGAAATGGTTTGGATTAGGGATTACAATATGGAATGTTTTAAAAAAAAAGCCTTTTTGTCATTCTCAGCCTCCGAGTTTATCTGTGCAGCAAAACTTGACATGTACATGAAACACTGCAGATTGGTATTCAGCGCATCAGACATTAAATGCAGCATCTTTCCTTTGCTAAGTATTGAAAGACAAAACCAAAAGAGTAATTTATCCTATAGGAGTGTCACCCTATATATTTTTTACTACAGTCAGGTGCTAGTATAATTATGTCATACATGTCAGCATTTAGAACTTGAAATGTAAAATGATGAAATAACTGAAACTTTTAAAAGTTTTGTCTATAAAATACATGACTTGTACAGAAAATTTCCAATTTTATTTGCTTGCTCCAATTAGTAAGAATTAAAAAGACTGGGGCACCGAATAGGGATTGCTAAATCCCAGTGTTTAAATGCCAAGCTCCAAAATAAATTAGAAAATATAACTGTTTAAACCATGAGTCCCAAGACGTGCAACAGCATGCTTCCTTTTGCTCTAGTTGGAGTCATTAAAGTTACATGGATCCTGCATCAGTACTATACTACACAAGAGGTGTAACTTAATTTAGGTTATTTATAGTTCTATACAGATTAAAAAGAACATGGTTTTATCCGGCTTGAATAACATAATTTGTTTCCCCTATGGAAATTGCACAGTGCTTTAGAACAAGACCTTACATGGTAACCTGTGTACCCAGAAAAGAAGTCATCGTTAGTCCTACTTACATGGTCTGTATCAGCTGGAGTTAACGGGAGGCATTAGAGACTCAGGGCTGCGTGGAACTAAATGCAGAAGAAAGCTCTTCATGTGGAATAATTTTGCTTTTTCTACAACAACAGAAGATTTTCCAGGCTTCTTTATATATTCACTGCAGGATGTGCTAAGCTAGATGATGTCACTGCTGAAAAGTGAATTCAGGGGTGGCCAATGCCCTCTCCCAGGAGGGTTATTGCTACTGATGATTCTTCTTGCAGGAGCCAGGACAGGTGTGGGCTCAGCTCCGTGAGGCCAGCCCAGCCTCCTCATGCCAGGCACGGCTTTCTCTGTGACAGAGGGAGAACAAGGTGCCCCTGAGTCCTGTTCTTCACAGTAATTTCATCAGAGGCAAACCCCCTCCAAGCGTTTCCCGTTCTCTTAGCTATTTACTCTTTCATCCAGAGAGCGGCCCAAGCATAACTGGAGAGGACTGCAAAACGGATGAGTAGAGTGGAGAAGAAAGACTAGCTGGAAGTAAGCAAAGATGAAATATTTTTTTAACTGGCATTACCACTTGGAAAAAGTTAACATTGAACTGGAGCCTGGGCATGGGATCCACAAAGGTCAGCACGTGGCACGTGCATGATCCTCGTAGGAGATGGGGGATTTGAAGAACCTTGCTTCTCTCCAGCTTTTGAATGCAAAGGTCTATACAGGAAGGAATAGTTTTGACACATGACACTGCTGTAAAACCTAAAACCTGAAGGACACAGCTTCCCACAGCTCCATAGTTACAAGATCCCATTATCTTCTATAGTGCTTACCATCATTATTGCAATATTAGGGAAAACAAAAGAATAACCAAAAAAAGTACTATTTTTCCCTGCAGTTTCCACCTGACATAAGAAAAGTGATGCATCAGACTTATAGAGCAGAGGACTAAGAGGACTAAGAAGAATTTTATTTGCATCTGTAGCTCAGAGCTTGACTCGCAGTGCACTGTTTAAGACCCGTGTGCTGGAGATCAGACAGGTCCTAGGAGATCCAAAGACATGACCGGTGTCTTCTCACACACCTTCTGCTCTCAGGGTCTACTGCTCAGATGCTTGTGCCTGTGAGGAACTGAACACAAAAATCCAGTTAGCACCTCTCAGTGCTGTACTCCTGAAGAATTCACATTTTTTAAAAGACCCGTTTTATTGGAATATTTTCACAGCCTGTTGGAAAATGAGAATCACCTTCACTCAAGCATCAAAAAAGTATCTGGCAGCATTGATGGATTTTATGCTGGTTGATGAAAAATTTATCTTGCTGTTTGCATTTCTGGCTCTGCAAAGAGTTTGTACTAATTGCCTGAATTTCAGTGTCATTTACATTGTAAACAACAAATGAGATGCAGTTGCAAGATTATCCCTCAGGATATAATAATGCTCCTAAACAAGGACAATAAAAAGGTACAGGCTTTATCATTGTACTTTCACTGAGGGCACCCTGTTGGGTTTAATGATCTTTATAACCTCTCAGCATTAAATAAAACATTGCCATAAGACCCATGGATAGAGGAAAAATTAATCCCCAGTTATGACATCTACCTCTGGTTAAACAACTTTTAGAGCTGTTCTAGTGACAATTAGCAATCTACCAGTTCATGATCAGCTTCTGAACAGATTTAAGCTTCTCAGTCTGCATATCTTTTGGACCTCGCAGCTGCTAAAATTCAAGGTGAGAGAGACATGAAGAACAGAAGGAATTGAACAAATGGCTGCAGCTTCTGATCAGTTAATGTTGGAATATTTCCTGATGACTGTCCCCACCTGACTCACAGGTAAGTCCTGAACCAAAGCTGCTTTTATCAGTTTTCACCTAGCATAATGTTGTTACAACTATCAGTTCCACAGGGTTAGACACAGAAAGGGATAAAAATCAAAGACACTGCATCCACATATAACCAGTTTCTAAAGTTCTATTTATTGACAACTCTTTATTGGCTGCCCCGAAATTAAATTATCATGTGTTACAGGGGAGAGCCCATGTGAGTTATTTTTAAATTTTGTTCCAACTCTTCCTCTCAAAACTTCCTCTCAAACTTTTACTGTGACATTCTGAATGAAAGATCTGTATCCTAAAATTTATTTTTCATCCACTTGAGAAGAAGATTTTTTCAGCTTTTCTATCCACTTTCTCAAGAGGTACACTATAGAATAGTGTTAGTCATGAATACTTCCTTCTGATCACTAGGAGAAGAAAAGCTTCAAAGGGGAAAAAATGAGGAATATAGGTCATCAGGGTTAGAATAAATCCTAAGGGCTCTACAAAGTTCATCTTGCATTTTATGGAGGGGTTTTTTTTGTGGGTTTTTTTTTTATTTATTTATTTCCTAAATCTGTCTATAAAGAAAGGAAAAGGAAACAACAAAGTTGCCAAAGGAAAGCAGAATTTCAACAAAGTCAGGTGTTTTTAATGTAACAAATTTTCCCATAGAGCAGAAAATATTTAGGCAGATCAAGAAAAGTCCCATTTTCACTGTAGCTTAATCTCAAATCTTACATCACATGTTTTCTAGTCCTACCTATTCATTGCCTGATACTTCTGTCTTTAATTATTATTAAGCACCGATGACAGATTTTTACGTAAGTTTTGAACTAATTATTACTTTTAGAGAAGGGTTAGGTTTCACTTGGCTCAAAGGAGACAAAGGTTTCTGCCAGATCTTGTCTCACAGTGTTGGTGAGCTGGTTAGAAGAAACACATAGAGCAGATGCAGCACCAGAACCAAGTGAAATACATACTGGGGCTTCTGCAAACAGAGCCTTGGACACCAATAAATGCTGTCAAGGAACAAGGGAATATCAAGGAAGCTGGAGAACAAATCAAAGGAAATAATGTACTCTATTGCATATACATATATATAATTCTGACTTTTGTGAAGCCAAAACAGGCAAATCTGTGTACAGGATAAAAAGAACACACTATTTAGAGATATAACAGGCAGATATGAATTTCTGCAAAACAAAGCAATGTATTGACAGAGTTCTTTTTGCATTTATTTGAAATCAAGAGACAAAAGAGAGAACAAATTGGACACATTTATAAGGAACACTCTGCTGTGCAAAGAGGAGAGTCTACCAAGGTGACAAGTAAAGTAGAAGAGAGACACAGATATGGTTTAGGAAACAGCTTCAACAAGGAGACCAGGAAACTGGATTAGGGGCTGGTGCTTCAGGGTTCCAGAAATAATTACTTTGGTTTTGGGTATGTAAGTGGCTACACTTTCTAGACAATTAAAATGCTCTGATGGTAACTCACTGCAGCCAAGGATGAAGTAAGACATTTATGAATCTAACATGATAAGAACTGCAGAAACTCTCATTTAAAAAATGACCATACTCCAGTTCGTTAAAAAAAAAAAAAAAAAAAAAAAAAGAGCTCATTTGAATTGTATTTCCCTGTAAAACTGGTTAGGAAGCTGTTTGTCTTATTGAAGGATATTGCTTCTGAAAATGTTAGAAAGCTTTCACCAAAAGAAAAATGCATGAAGTAAATTCCATGGGGCACATGGTTGTCACATATTGAAATAGACTGTCTTTATGAAAACACAGCAGAAAAACTAAGTGAATCAATAGCAACAAAAGTAATGGAATAGTATTAACAAATTATAATTTCCATTGCCACTACCATCCATGTGTCATGTTTGAATAGAATCATAAATCTCTTCAATTTCAAGAGCACAATGTGACAAAAAGGGGATTTTTGACAAAGATAACTCCAGATAAAACAGTGGCCAGGAGTTGAAGGCAGTCTAGGAAAACTGCTGAAAGTTTTGTTCTTGATCTTTTCTACTTTTTAGACAATGGTTTGTAATTGCAGAGCAGAGATTGATGCCTTAAGAAATTTCTTTCTTGCTTTTGTAACCAAGGTATCTTTACACTCGTCTAAGCTTTTGTAGGCAAGACTAAAAGCTTTAAGTAGTGTAACCTCTTGGTCTTAAGGGCTGGTTTCAGTTTATCAAAAGTTAACAATGACAAACTGCTGTGGAGTCAGTGTGTGGAAAGGCCATGACATTTCATCAGGAGGAAGATGTTGTTGTAAGGCAATGGGGCCTGTAAATACATGCCATTGTGGGAATTTCTGCTACTCCAGCAGCTGCCAGTTTGGGAAATGTTCTTAAATACTGTTTATCCCTATTCTAGTAAAACTCTTTCTATAAAAACAAGATTCTTACCAACATATAATTTCAAGGAAATTTAGATTAGCAACACTAGCCTACTAACATTCTTGTGTCGCTGTCAAAACTTTATTTATTTTCCTTCCATGTTATTTCTGAAACGTGATTAGGGGCAGGCACTAAGAGCCCCCCCCGGGAGCACAGACAGCACCAACAGCCTCCCCCCATTTCCCTCAAGCTCTCGGGGATGGAGGTCTGCTCAGGAGGACACATGTACCCATATGTACAAGGTGGTTCCTGGCAGCAATTGGCCTTGCTCCCCCTGCCCGACAGCGGGGCAGGAGCTCACACACATGCTCTCCCTCCCAGCGCTGCCCTCACACAGCCCCTGGGCTCCCGAGGCCCCTTTGCCCCATGGCTCCTTCCCTCCTACACCCGCATGCCCTGCAGCCACTGCCCCCCAGCCCACCCTATGGCTCCTCTGACTGCCCTCGGACCCTCACACACACACAGAGCGGTAACTCCCAGGAGAGAGCTGGAATGGAACTTAATGAGGAGGTAGAATAGACTGCACCGATCGGGCACAGGGCACAGGCAGCAATATTAACTGTATAACTATTAAGTGAAATAGCAAGAATTCCACCTACACACTTTGCAATTGTTAGCAGTTCCAGTGACGGGCGCAGTAACTCATAAATGTAATGTTTCTTTCCTTAAATAATTGGTTTTGCATGGCATTATCTGAGCGAGGCCAACACTGTGGATTAACACGGCTGCCCGCAGGCTAAGAACAATATCCTCTGCCATGTAAAGCATTGCTTCCCAAAAAATGCCTACCGCTATCAGCTGAACTGGAGCATGGCTCTAACAGTGCTGAGGAACTTTCCTGAAGGGAGGAAAACTAGTTCAGTGGAGGCATTTGGAAGTTCTGGAGAAAAGCCTGAGGTTGCACCAGCTCCCTGTTGACAGCACCCTGCTCTGTAGCTGCATTTGTGGAGCAACGGGACCGTTCGTGCGGCAGCGCTCCTCGTGCAACACAACAAAACTGTTCCTTCTAAATGCAAACCCAGCATGGGTAAGGCGTACAATCTGGCTCATTTGTTTTGTAGCTACAACTCACTGGCTTTCCAAATTATTATGGAAGTATCAACAGCTGTTCTCTCCGCCCAGCTATTCCACACGGAGCTGGAATGTGCACTAATCCATCGGTAATGAGAACCAACCCCTTCACAGCATATCATTAAGCAAAGTAAACCTTATTGGAAAGCTGCATATGTGAAAAGATACTTATAGATGAAAAAATCTAACTGTGTTTTGGAAAATATAATACATAGATGATTCACATGAACAATCACCCTTGTGAAAAGGGGAAAAAACATTCTGTTCTTGTGCTTGGTGTTTGAAAATCTGCCAAATTTGTGAAGATTCATCCAATCCCCTGGGGTAGAAAGGTAATAGCACTCGCACACAGAAAAGCACAGCTACTAATATCCGAAACTCATTTCCTTCTGATCCTTAGCTGTCAAGGGACTTACAGATACTCCAAGAAAGAAGGACATTACAAATGCAAGGAAAAATCCTGCACTGCACGACATTTCACAGCAAAGACAGAATTATTACAAACATATTTTTACAGTATTTAAAGGTATGAAACACCAGTGAAATACCTCAAAGGAATTTCAGGGTGTTCCTCCAAGAAGGTGACAGCCCATCTGAAGTGCCCCTACACCAATGCACGTGGCACGGGAGGAGCTGGAAGCCACTGTGCTGCTGGAAAGTTACAACCTGTTTGCCATTACTGAAACCTGGTGGGATGAATCCCATGACTGGAGTAGAGTTACTGATGGCTACAGGCTGTTCAGAAGGAGTAGGTGAGGAACAAGGGGCAGAGCGGTTGCCCTCTACCAACCAAACCTAATGAGGGAAGCATTGACTTCTCACAGACTATACTCTATTCCTGGGAAAGGCAAGAGCTTCGAAAGGCTCAAAGCACCCACTGTCATCATCTGAGTGTTCCTGGTGCTCCCAAACTGCCCTTCTGTGGTCACCAGTGCCAAACGGAGAGGTGCTCTGTTCGTGCTACCTCCTGGCTCACTGCCTCCTACAAACTTCACCCTGGAGCAGAATGAGTTAAAACTTCCCTTTTCTGCACAAGGAAAAGTCCAACATTGGAAAACATGGGCTTGTGATGATGCAAAATGGAAGGAATTATCTTCAGATTTCCCTCTGAAATGAACATCCAAAAATATTACAGAAAAACAGATTTGTTATAGAACTTTGAACATTAATTTTGATGTTTCATATTTTTTTCCATTATTTGACAGCATACCTCTCTGATACATATTGAGCACCTAATGCTATTGCAAGCTTTTTATTTAAGATAGTTAAAATGGTTATAATATTTTATGACTTTGTTGTTTAAAAAATGTCCTGGTTTGAGGTAAAACAGAACTAATTTTCTGTTCAGTAATTTTACTTTTCCAACTGGGCCTCTTCTAACTAACGAAACTCTGAATTTAACAGCATATTGTTCAGAAACTGCTCACTCTCAGTGATAAGACCTGATTATACCAAGGAAGGGTGTGCAGAGAGGCCCTTGCTTATACTTATTGCTATAACAACCAAGGTCAGGCAAATTTGTTACTTGCCCCATTGGA
>BJBW01005235.1:2060-19750 GCA_004320125.1 Scolopax mira | reverse complement strand
TCTGCCCCACGCTCAGGATGAAAGCTGAGAGATCAAAGGGCCGACTCTCTTCCTTCAGTGGCCGAGGTCGGAGGAGGACGCTGGCTCTTGGTCTGCCTTTGGTCCCGGTCTGAGTGTTCCTGACTCCAGATCCGGAATCTGGCTCCTGTCCATCACCGAGTCCAGCCTGGGACTTTCCCCTGTGCCTGCTGGTGATGTCATCTTCATCCTGGGAGCTTGAAACGGTTTTGTACATACTGTATACATTTTTTTTCCTTTTTTCTTTTCTTTTCCTTCTCCTTATTATTATTATTATTATTTCATTACTTATTTATATTTTCATCAAAGTAGTTTAGTTTTTTCTAAACTCAGAATTATTTTTTTTCCTTTCCCCCTTCCTCTCCTCTGTTTTCCTTAAGGGGGGGAGGGAGGGGCCATCTGTCGTTCTGGTTGGTCAATTCAGTCAAAACCACAACAAAAAAAAATTAGGTTCCTTAAGACAGCTGCTGCCTAAACAGCGACTGAAACATCTTTTATAGATCAAAGTGTCTTTGTGTCAATATTGGAATAATTTTCACAAGCAGGAAACACTTTAGTGGTTAAAAAAAAATTAGTAAAACCATTTTCAAGAGATAGCTATTTCATTAAAACCCCAAATGATGCATAAATTCTTGAAGATCAGAGCCCAGATTCTTGGGTAATGAATAGCTCTACCAAGAGTAATTTTTCTTGGCAGTCCAAGCCTTTCTTTTCATCTTCTGTTTACAAAAGAAAAACAAGGAAAATATTTTGCTGTCAAAACTCTTCCTTCTAAATGGCTGGATGCCAGATTAACGGTCACATGATTTATGAGCCTGCTGTCTCATGAGATAGATTAGCAATGCGGATTAAAGTGAAGTCTGCTATTCCTCCCTTCATTCACTCTGATGCATTGAATTTACTTGACTTACACAACAAGCTAATGATGGGCATTAGGATTTGTTAAGAACAGACGATGAAAGCTGTCCTGCATTTTGGTAAGAGGGGCTGCTATAATACCACGCAATTTGATACACTAAAACTGTTGGAAACCAACTGTCAGAGAAAAGGAGAGAACACGGCAAAAATGGTACACATTCATAAAATATTTGTTCTTTAACCCGCTCACAACCTGTTTGTTTATTTCTTTGTGTGCTAGAAAATGTTGCAGGATTTATGTCTCTCTCTGCACCCAACCACAGCCACTCCCATACAAACTCTTCAGATCGACCTTCAACTGAACGCCCTTTAATATATTACTGAGTTTTGCTAAAATACAGTAAACAGAAAAAAAAATATTTCTGAGCCCTTTATCACTTGCAGTGTCTCAGTGAAGTGCTCTCTAATTCTTCTGTGCTCCAGGCTAAATAATAATGGCCATCTATTTTCAGTTTCTCGTTGTAATATAATGATATTTTCCCCTATGGAGACCTATAATTCTTCTATTGTTCATCCAGGCTATTATCTACAGGAGATTTCTTTTTAACCTGAGAAAGAGAAACTGTTTTTAAAATAAATAGTACAGTGTTTGTGATTAGATGTAAACCAGATCAATGCAGAGATCATTAACGATTACAATTAGAGACGCATTTTGAATCATAACAAGAGTTCACTAGAAATACATGGAAAAATAATTAATTCCTTATTTATTTCTTGGAATTTTTGTTTGCCTTACTTTGATAACAAGATTTAAAAAGTCATGGAAACCTGGAGACGTGCAGATGGAATAGTCCGTGTTCTGGCTGTGCTTTTCTCTCTGACTGGTTTGGTGATTTGACCAGGAGACAATAGGATGTGCTTGCAGATAAATCCTCTAGACTTTCTGATCTAGATCCAAGAGTGCTACTTCCTTATGGCAGTGCTGTTTGCTTATCCAACATTTGCAATGCTTCTTGTAGACAGTGGCAACAACTAACCATGCTTGCCATGTCTGCTCCCAGCAGTGCCGTGAGCAGCACTGGGCAGCCAAAGGAAGAAGACATCTGCAGGGGGTGCGAGTGCCTTTCCCCATCGCACACTCTCAGAGGAGGATGACAGATGCAAAGTTATCCCATTTTCAAGCCTTACTGAGCTGAGAAGGAATCCTTCAGAAAATGTTGTCTCCTTTTCAAGTAGAAAACTGATATATCCAAGCCAACAAGAACAGGGGCTGGAGACAGGTAACTCCATGTTTAGAGTTTTTCCTGCTCTAAGAGCTAGGCAAATGAACAATTTCTGTGAGAAAGGAGCAAAACCCTTCATGGGGAGAGCTTGTGGAATAAATTAAAACACACCATATGAATGAGATGTGTGGCTCATGGCTACGATACAATATTATTTGATGTGTTTCAACAAGATGTCTGAGTCATAACTGGGAACTCTGATGAACAGCAGAGCAACAGCTAGTAAAGGTCACAGGAAAGGAAAAGAAATACATGCCTGGCTCTGGCAAAGTACTAATTCTGTCCCTCACCACAGACAGCCCCTACCTGCCCGCTCCTGATGGACCTTCACCCCAGAAAAAGCCTCTTTAAGGCAACTAGACACTTAAATCCTGAGTATTATTTTCTTCTAATAGCAACAGTACGTACTGAGAAGGTGGAGGGAGCTGCTTGTGACACCCTGCCGTGGTTCCAGCTGGGGTAGAGTTGACTTTCTTACTGGCCGCTGTTAGAGTGCTGTGTTTTGGATTTGGGATGAAAATGCTGTTGGTAACACACTGATTTTTTTTGCTGTTGCTGAGCTCTCAAGGCCTTTTCTGCTCCTCACAACAGGGATGGGCTGAGGGGGCACAAGGAGCTGGGAGGGGACACCGCTGGGACAACTGACCCCAACTGACCAGAGGGACATCCCACACCATGGGACTTCAAGATCAGTGTATAAAGCTGGGGAAGAAGAAGGCGGAGGGGACGTTCAGAGCAATGGCATTTTGTCTCCCCACGTAACCATTACATGTGATGGAGCCTAGCTTTCCTGGAGAGGGATGAGCACCCTCCTGTGATGGGAAGCAGGGAATGAATCCCTGGTTTTGCTCTGATGGCATGTGCAGCCTTTGCTCTACCTATTAAGCCGTCTTTATCTCAACCCCTTTCCCCTCATTCCTCCCTCTTCTCCCTTTGGGGAAAGGAGGGTGTGAGCGAGAGGCTGCATGGTTCTAGTTGCTGGTTAGGGTCAAACCATGACACCTCCACATCTCTATTTCTTTTAGCAGTAAGGCCAAGCACTGTCATAGATGCTTTCCCTAGATACAGCTGCTGCTGAAGGGTACCTTGCAGCACAAATCACAGAAATAATATCATGGACAAGACCCAGACTTGGCTGCTTGTTCTCTTCAGTGAACTAGGATAGCAAAGGGGCATGTAGAGGATGAGAAATATGAGGGAAGAAATGCTCTCATCTCATTAACAAAAAAGTATGAGACAGCTCTTCAGTAAATCAAATGGGGGGGAAGCAAAGGGGTCACTGCCAAAAGACATGAACTACAATCCTTGCAGAGTGTCAGGGCACTGGTACCTTCATTCGTTGCACGTCTGGGGAGATCACAGCCAGCAGTGTGTTCCAGAGTAATGGATTCTCCAGATAGACAAGTGCTTCTGTTAACAACAGGGCAGCAGAAAAAATGGTGTATTATGTGTTCATCAAATTCTCACAGGTATTTTCATAAAAAAAAAATTAAATCACAGATGTTGAATGGAAAATCACAGCATACTCTTTTTTAAAGTGTTATATAAAATATTATAACTTTTTTTTAAGATAAAGATTATTTTCTTGCTCAGTTTCTTAATAACCTATCACATCTTTAAACCAGGGACAAAGCAGAGACTGTTTTATTCATAGATCAATAAAAATCAGATGCTCTTATAAATCATTCCTCTTACTGGATAAAAATCACTGTCACAAAATTTTGAAGCACTTTTGAGACAATATTGTTTATTTTCAAAAGCAGAATACAAATGCAGACATGGTTTCACATCTTACCGACTCCCCAAGATCTACTTTCTTCTACCTACAGCTTATTTATAGAGGGGTCCAAGGGTGCAGAAAGGGTATTTGTATGAAAACTGCAACAGTGTAGTCCCAGGTTATGATGCAGCTCTGAGATGACGTTCCCTGAATCAGTTTTTCACAACATATATTTTGCTTCTTTGAACAAAATCCTTCTGGCAAAATCCCCAGTGGTGACTTGCTACCCCATCTTCTGGCTCAGCAATTCCCTCCAATAACTTATCAGGTGCATTTATTAGGGATGCATATCTCCTCTGGCAACTCCAGGACAGGAGTGGAGAGGCGGCAGGCTGGGGGAGATTCCCTGGCAGACCTAGACGAGCTTATGGAAGCTCACAGGGACTTTTAAAGGCATTTGTACTCCCATTGAAGGTGACTGCAAGTCAAGCCAAATGATTTTCAAGCACAGAGACCTGCAGCCATGAAGAGTTTCAGATGTTTTACAGAATCACTGAACGGGTGCTATTAAAACTTCTAGAGCCCATTCACTGCAGTTTCCAGAGGGTGATGATCTTGATTTCTTGCCTGTATGGAAACAGAACCTTTTATCTTCCTCTGCCTCTACCACTCATTCTAGCTCTCCTTAAGCATTTTGGTTAAGCATCATTCTACTGTTGTTCGCTTGTCAGTTCTCCTCTTTGCCCTCTTATCCCCTTCTGAGGGTCAGCCAACCTTCCTGGTATTTCATCAAATGAAGCTCAGGGTCTCAGCAGAGCTGGCAGACCCAGGGCCACCTGCTACAGTGACAATTAATGCTTTGTAACATCTTTCATGCTTTACAAACCCAAATTTACATATGAACTGCATATATGTGTATATATATTTTAAGAATGGGGATGTGTGTGTATATATATATTTGTGTAAATTACATGAGACAATAATGCACGATATTTTGGGGTGGAACATGGGGAATGGATGGTTGGACTCGATGATCCCAAGGGTCTTTTCCAACCGAGATAATTCTATGATTCTATGAATATGAGGCATTACACAGAAATAAGGCACATTTGTGTTACTGCCTGATTTAGTATTTGGCAATCACTAGTGGTCAGTGTACCTGCCCAAATAAAACCTACTCTATAGCTATAACTGGCCCCAAAACATACTCTGTGCCCATGACAGTTTTCCCCAAAGTTGTGCTCCTCAAATACCAAAAAAAAAACCAAGTAAAGCACGCCCACTTTGCTTGGGCCTGGGGAAGAAAATGGACCTGAGGGAAGCAGAACAGCACGGTTTGAGCAGCTGCGGGCTGGGGCTGTTCCACAGCTCTGGTGACGAGCAGGAGGGACTCGGTTCTACCTCCCACTAAGCAGAGGATCTCCAGCAGCAACCACCCTGAGTGCTGTGTTGAACTACAAACCTGCTCTACCTTTGGTTCTGATGCTGAAATGCCTTGTGTCGGTCCCTGGAATTCCCTGTCATTGCTGACAGCCAGAGCGACACCAGCGTGCAGGGGCGGCCGCCGCGCTCCGCTGCCACCAGCTCTGGAGACATTTGATTCAGCCTCGCTTCCTTGGGAGGACTTGGCAAAAGTTGTTTCAAATCTCTGTCACTTTTATTTCTTTCAGAAATCCCAATCCTATCAGAGTGAGACCATGCCCAACATGACAAACCATGAGCCAGCACAGCAGATGTTCAGATTCGAATGCCACCTTTGATCCAGCAGCGTGGGTATTGTCCCCACGAGAGCGAGCCAGCCAGGAGACTGAAGTTCATGTGTAACATCAGAGCCACAGCCAAAAGAACAATTTTGTCCCTGCCTCTGCTCCTCAGCAATCTGATTTCCCTTACTAATTCCCTTCCCCCCTTATCACTCTTGTGCTGAACCTTAATTACAGGGCAAGTAGATTGCAACATCACTAAAAGGATACAAACGGCTGATTAATTTCTCCATATAAAAGTTAATAATTTACTCATTGCACAAGTTGTTTTAGGCTGGCTGAATACACAGATTCAAGCATCTTCAGGACCGAGGACCTGGCTGCTGGCCATGGGATGATTTTTACTCTCAGTCACTGTGACAGCAGCTCTTTGCAGGACAGTTTGTGAATTCTCAGCATCATCAGGCAGCCTGTGTACATGCTCTCAAGTCTTATTTCCAAGCAAGTGTCTGTTACGGAGCTGTGCCCAAGCCCAGGTGCTGCTGAGAGCCAGGGAGAGACCAGACCTAGAGGGCATAGGAGCGAGAACGGGAGCGAGATACTTGTGTGCACGTGTCTGTCGGTGAACACACACACTGGATGCACGTGCCTCTAAAATAGTCCTTAGTGGTTTGGTGCCTCCACCCAGGACTCGTCAGGACACGGTTTGTATGGAATGTCAGTGGCTCTGGGCAAAGAGCCCAGTACCTATGGCATCCCAGTCCTGGCTCGGGGCTGAACTGTTTTTATTGGGAGCAATCCATGATAAACATAACCCAAGAGAACAAATACTGATGGGCCATTTCCAGACAACCTGCAGATGGGAATTATTGATACATCGTTAACGTGAATGATGAATGACAAAGATCAGCAGAGTTCTTGACAACAAGTTTCTAGACACAATTTACTTCATGCGAAATATCATGAACAATCCAACTTCCGTTCTCTGTCATTTTGGAGAGGTGAGACAGGATTTTTGATCTGGGTTTCTGCATGTTTGTTTTCTTTGCAAATTACTGTTGAAAGTTGGGGAAAGACACAGTGAGTCTGTGTTCAAGGCATGGCAGAGCTGGGTCAAGATCTAACACTACCTTAAAGTCAAACTGTGTCCTAGGAGGTAATCCAGGTTTGCAGGGCCCTAAAACAGACGTTAGGTGAAATCTCAGTCTCTCACCCCACTGTAAATCTAGCCCCAGGAACAAGCCTATCAGTCTTCCATAATTTGCATTTCTTTATGGGCATGAGACATCACTTCTTTGTATTTGGAGGGCTCAGTAGAGGTTTTATAATGGGATTAAATGCTAGCAAAACAGATACAAAACACAAGTGACACAGAACTGACAGAAAAGTAGTCCTTCAGAGGAGACAGGCCACAGGAAAAGTAGAATATATTTTTTATTTCCTAACCTAGTAATTCTTGATCAACATGTTGTATCACAGAGGACAATTACAAAGGCAGTGAGGCTTTACAGATTCATTTCTTTCAGTAAAGACAGATCCTTTCCTCTTCCTAGTTGCCAAATCACTGTAGAGTTTGAAGTTCATGTATTATCTGCCACACATGCAGAATACACAGGTTCAGATACTTATTTCCATAAAGTCAACTTTCTACTTTATACTCTGAAATTGATAGGGGAAAAAAAAATCAGGACATTTTCAGAATCTTCTCTTTCTGCTGTGGGGACCAACCACCAAAAAGCTGAGAAACCCAAAAACTGTTCCCTTGGACACTGTCTGCTCTTTGTAAAGGTGATCACTCAAAATGATAGCTCATGGCTGAGCCCAAACTCATTCTGTCTTCAGCAAAACTCTTTTTTTTTGCTTTTTTGGCTGGATTTTCTTGTACATCTAAGAAGCTTTGAAGGTAAGGAAAAAAAATAATAATAATTCTGTATGCCACAGATAACTGTCTGGGTTTAAAAAAATACCAGGGAATTTAAAATGTTTTATGCTGTTAATATTAACAATGTATTGTATTAAATTATAATATTAACTTCCCACACAATATTCAGTGCTACAGTAGAAAAGATACTGAATCATTGGAGAGGTCTATTATTACCATAAAAAAAGCATATTCAACCACATGCAGCAGTTCTGAACACCACAATTTGTTGGCCTTGATGCAGAGTAAGACTGAAGCACTTATTCACTGTGACAAAGCTTTAATGCTTTGCTGATTGGCACTTCATTACATTTGAGGGAAAGTTTAGCCTGCTTTTTTTTTTTCTTTTTATTTCAAGAACTGTGCTATGAAAATTATTTTCTTTTCCTTTAGCTGAATGGAGGAAGCTAGGATTTTCACAGTTCATGTACACCATACTCAAAAATATAAGATTAATTTACACTACACAATCTATTCTAAAACATACAAAACAGAAACATCTATGAGTATTTAGTTTTGCCTTGCTTTCCTCTCTGTTTCACTTCCAAATGCAATATTCCAATTAGGAGTTCTTTAAAAGCTACCAGAGAAAATCCCTTGGGGTTGGTGATCGTTTGGCAATGCCCTCAGTTCCTCACCTGGTGCAGCAGCTTCTCCTCCCTCCAAGCAGAATCACTGAGGCAACTTTCGACCCCACTAACGGTGCTCCCTGGGAGGGCTCTGAGGGTGTGTACAGGACTAAATGACATATCTAATGCTTTGCAAATTCCAAAATGTGAGAGCTAAAGAGATTTATTAGAGTTTATTGCCCATCTGGAGTCCTCCTCTTTTGCTTGTCCCTTCTCTCTTGTCCTTTTTAGTGCATAAACCTATGCAGAACTGATGGATTGCACAATTTTGCTCAGAAGTATATCCATTGTTTCAGGAAAGGAAAAGTTATTTTTCAAAGCATGGTTGAGAGGGGACTGATCACAATAGATCTCCAGATACCTTAGGACACTTTCCTTTTGTTCTAGAGAAGAAAAGACACTAGAGAATATGTAATTACAACAAAACCAAAATAAAAGCCCCAAACCCTACATATGGTAAAGAAAAGCAAACATACATTGGAATGTTTTGCTTTTGTGAATAACCTGTGTTCCTGATTTGGGATGACAAGTCTGCTGAGGAGAGCAGTTGGATGCTTGACTAGCCCTGGGTGTCCTGAATTAACACCTTGTTTCACCTGAGGAGTGGGGTTCTGAGACAAACCTCCTGATCACCACAGAATCACAGAGTGATATGGGGTTGTAAGGGACCACTGGAGATCATCTAGTCCAACCCCCTGCCAGAGCAGACCCTAGTCATCCCCCCTCACAGTTAGAGTCACCCAGGGGACAGGCTCTGAGTGCTCAGCCTCAATGCCTTTGGGATGAAACTGAGCCAGAAGATGTGGACCCAAGCCATGCTCCGCCAAACCCTAACGCATATTCTCCACGGCCTGTGAAGCTCTAAACTCCCCTTAAAATGCAGACGGTCTGAAGGTCACACCTCAGCACCATCCACCTGCTCTCCAAAGGCTTCCGTAGTGCCACACTGCGAGCCTGGCTTCTGAGCTCACATTAGGATACTATTTCTGCTCACACTCATGAAATCTATTTGTGCAAGTAAGAAAGACTTTTGCTACTGCCGTGCTGGGAAAGCAGGTTTGGTGGGTGCTCTTTCTCTGAAGCAGACACTCCCCAAATGCTGTGGGTACATATTTCAGCCCATATGACAGAGAGACTGCAGCTGAGACCAATAAAGGCAGAGACCTTGGGATTTTTTAATCTTTTAAAATGAAAATTTTAAAGCAATTTTTATATTTGTATATCAGGATACATCTAACAGAAATTACCATGCTGAGATTTTCAAAAGACACCATTTTTGTCACAATTTTAATTTTTGTTATATATTCATGAGTAGCTGCATACTTACAACTGTCTACAATTGCAAACTGAAGAACCCACAACCCATTTGATTAAAAAGACTACTTGTAGAGCCATGTTCACAGTGCTTCCATATGCTTCTTAAAGGGACAACTACAGCAAATTCCTGCAAAACCTGATCTAAATCTCCAGGAGCAGCAAAATTCTTGTTTGTCACCAGCCCAGAGATAAGGTACCTCAAGAACAGCCTTTGGGACAAATATGTGTTCATGAGCACCTGAGAATGATGGCAGAAAACTGGATTAATTACTCTGTGAAAGCAGCAGAGTTTCATTATGAAAATAAAGCTGGCATGAAGGAGCATTTCTGGGCGCAGAACAGAAACAGAAGATGAATGTAGGAGTTGTTTCAAAATCTGGGGTCATGATAGTTGTATGTTATAGTCCAGATATTTTTGTGAATGCAAAGGTATAGTTATGCTGGTCTCAAAAAAAAAGAAATTAGGCTTAAAAAAGGAGCCCACACTTTCACTGTCTTTGGGAAGCACACGGGTAAGAGCTAAACATAGTTACTAATGAGAAAAGTTTTGTAAAAAGACTCCTGCTCCTTGTGAAGAGCAGAGATGGAAGAGAGAACAGTGCGACAGCCTATCCATGTGCACAGCTAATTAGGAAGAATGTGTAAGTCAGGAAATATCTTAAGAGTGGGAGGAAAAAACGTTCTGCTGTAGAGTTTTCTCAGAGACGTAAAGCCCTAGATTTTTATGCAATAAAATCTGGATCCAGCAGTGTGTGTGGGTTAAATACTTGCACTACAGCACCTCACATTCATAACGGCGTTCTAGAAGCAGAGTTGTCAGAAAATTCTGTCAGGCCCACTTGTTTTTTTGAAAAGCTTTTTAGAAGTATGTGGAAAACAACATCACTTGTATCTCCTCTGCTAAGACCATAATTGTCTGCATCCCACAATATGGTACTTTGTCCCTCAAGGCTGCAGCGTGGTAACTCCTGGTGATGCATCTCCCCTTAATACAAGGTAACAGTCCAACAGTGGAGAAAAAACCCACCACTTTATCAAAGCTAAAGATATTTAGAAATAAATATGATGTTTCAGAAATACTGCAGAAGACTTAAGAGTAAAAATCAATTTAATCATAATCATAAAAAACCATATTCCTTAGACTACACATTAATGATGTGCCAGGCAAAAGTAAAGATTATGTCAATATTTTGGCAATGCTTTTTAAGTACCATGTTTCACTGTGTGAAAATACGTTTAACATCAGCAAAACATTTATCACAGATTCACTGGTGCTGATTCCATATTGGTGAATTACACTTTTATAGGAGACTAATTGTTGCCAGCTCACTTTCATAAACACGTGTAGAGTTTACACTTCAGGAGTTCATTTTTCAGGTGGTGTTTCAATGGGCCATGCAATGGCACTATTACCCCTGGAGGTATTTAAAAGCTGAGTAGACGTGGTGTAGTTAGTGGTGGACTTGGCAGCATGGGTTGACGGTTGGACTCAATGATCTTAAGAGTCTTTGCCACTCTAAATGATTCCATGATTCCATTGCCATAATGGCTTTGCAAATGAAATCATTCCAAGTGCTCCTTTCTGGAATTTCCCTCTGACCAGAGACCACAGTTGGGATTATTGGGTTCAGCTAAAAAAAATCAACCAACCAACATTTATCTCTTTGGATTTGTACCATGTGAAACAATTTTTACTCCTGAAGCCAGAGCAGAAGTACGACTGTGGGTCATGGAAGGACCACCCTGGGCACTGTGACCCAGGGCTCCTTCTGAGGGGGTGCAGAGGAACTCCCTGCAAAAATGGGTACAGCTGAAGAGGCAGCACGAGGGGCTTCAGAGATGGAGTACTGGAGATCATGACATTGGCCACGGGAGCACTGCAGGAGCCGACTGCAATGCGGCTCCTCTACAGGCTACCTGGGGGAAAAAAATCACCCTTCATTCTTATGGAATAAGATGGAGCCTTTTCATTTCTGATTCTCCAAATTTCCTATGTTCATTGTTTAAAACTGGTCACTCAGCACCAGCATATTTATAAAAACTGATTAATCACATCAACCTAGCAGTCAGCTTGTTTATGAGGGTTGTCTGTGATTTACAAGACAGAAAATTAAACCTGGCATAGGGAGTAAAATCTGATTTTTACTATTCCAATCATTAATTGTATTTCACTCGTAATTTTCATACTGTCGAAAATATATTCCAATTTCTAATTAGTTTAATAGCTTTTGTTTATTCCTTCATATCAACTTTCCTCTTAATTTTAAAGAATGTTTACATTTCCTAATCTGAAGACTGTAATTTCATGACAGAATTATGATTACAATGCGAGTAATCCTTTCCAAGGAAGTGTTTAATTACTTGGGGTGGGTTGAACCAAGTGTTCTGGAAGAAAAACCGAGGACAAAGAACACAATATCACTTACTTGATATTTTGGCATCAATATGGACTTCAGTTGATTATTGTGACCTGGATTCTCAAACAGTCCTACATGCACACATATGTGCCTGCACACATACAGCCTGGATATCCCACACGCAGAAAAAGAAACTTAAACCTATAACCAGTTCCACACATGAGTACCCTTCCTGTGTACGTCTGCACATACCTGTCTCTAATCACATCCATCTAAATCTACTCATTGACAAAATGACTTACCTTCTGGCGTTGCCCGTGCAAGCACTGGAAAGCGCAGCTACAAATGTAGCCTGACTTACCCCAGGAAGTTGTCCCAGCAGTTGGACACATGATATGACACTTCCCATCTATTTTCCCACAGTTGTTTTTTTTTACCATCTCAATCTGAGGTACTCTGTTACTTTAAGACATAATACCATTTTTTTCATACAAATATCATGCAAAAGCAAAACATTATGGACATTTTATGAAGACTCATCTTTAAAACGTAAGTGAAATTGGGCAAATTACTAAAAAGTAAATGAAAATATTGACGAATATTTCAGCCTGTATGATATTAAAACTAAGGCAGTGGAGCAGAGTAAATCAGGACAGGAGATTCACTATTAGCGTCTGATAATTAATTATTGTTACATAATCTGCTATGTATAGGTGCCCTTAATACCTTTTAGGCATTGACCCAGCACCTCTAGCAGCTAACATGTTTTATAAGCAAAGGCAATCCCAAAGATTAAGTATTTTTACAATGGTTTCAATCTGCTGAAAAGAAATGCAGTCTATGTTACTGTATGTCAAACATTCATACCTGGGTGGGGTTTTAGTGCTGGTGACTCCTGAGTTACCTCGGTCCTGGGAAGTTTATCTGTTTCTTCCCCTTCAGCTCTTTTAGCAGTTTCAATAAAAGATATTGTGTCACCCTATAAACTAGCAAGTAAATTCCACGTACATACTGGATCTTATTCATTTCCTTTTTATAACAGAAAATATATTTCTGTTTCTTCCTATTTGTAACAGAAAATATATACTGAAAACTTGCTTTTCCTGGACTAAAGTGGTTAAAAATAATTTTCAAGTAGGACCACTGGAAATACAAAGCCTTATCACAGGCACACAAAGCACCACAATCTTTCCTGAAAAAGCATCCAATCCTTTATATAAGGAAGTAGCATTCGTATCCCAGAACACAAATGGTTGGAAATACAGAGACAGTCAAACACACACAGGAACCCCTGCCATCTGCACATTCCACACATGTGTCTCAAGCATCTCCTATGCAAATCCAGTGGGATCTCATGAGCTTACTTCAGCCCTGTCCTCTTAATGGTCCAGGAGCACAAATTCTACCAACTGTGAAGTCAAAGGATATAAACCATCCAGCTTTTTGACATCCTTCTTCTTGCCACACTCAGTTGGGTTGGGGTGAATCAGCCTCTGGTGGTGGTAGCTTTTAGACAACTGGTCTAAGTTAGATGCCTAAGTTTCAGATAGCTGAATTAAATTTAATTTTACATTAAATTTTAGTGCAATTACCATAACATAACCTTTGCTGTACATACTGGTAAATTATTCAGTCACTTAATGACATTGTACAGGTCCCTAGACTGTAGTTATTTAGGTTTAAAATGCAGAGTCTGAAAAGCACTTAGGTGGAGCTCTGACCAGCAGTGGAATCTGGGGGGTTAAAACCGCGGAAGAGGGGCTGCAGGTGGGCTGGGAGCAGGCGAGCAGAAAGGATGCTCTGATTCATGCTCCTGGGCAAGGGAGGAGACCTTCACAGACCAGGGTCCCAGCCCCATCAGCTTTAGGAGAGGGAGGAAATCTACCTGCAGAATTCATGGCCAAGAGTAGACACAGAGCTGCAGAGGGACTACGTGTTCTGGCTACCTCCAAAAGACATGACTGCCTCAACAGTACAAGGGAAAGGAGTGGTGTTACCTGAAGATAGAAAACTTACTATGTAAGTACATTCACCTGAATGAGCCCACTGCCTTGGAATTTAGTGCTGTGGTCATTCTCTCCCTCCCACCAGGGAAGCGCAGGGGCACAAGGTGACAGTGGAGCTCCACCAGCCTTTCCCCTGCATATTCCTCCCTGATGAGACAAACACTCTGCAAATTAAAGTCCCTATTTGCATTGCCATTTAATGCTAGAGTAGCAGATCCTGACCGAGACTCTGATGTTTACATACTGTAATTATATCCTGCTCAGACACTTTTGTCTGTTTTATAAATAATTTGTAAAATCTAACATTAGTCACGCTACTAAAAATTTAATAGTTCAGATATATAATTTGGAAAACTAGGCTATGAGACTTCTGAATGGAGAGCTAGTCACTTAAGAATGTGTTTGTTTGTTGTTTGGCTAAATCAGACCCAGACAATGTAAGTATCACCAGCTGGAAACTGTTACTAAAAAAATAATAAAAAAAAAAAATACTCCAGAGAGGGATATTAGAGCATGCACTGGCCTGTATCGGTACTTAAATACTCAAACAAAACCTGTGGAACTAAATATCCGTATAGGGTCATCCTGAAGTTTGCAAGGGTAGGGAGAGGAGTCTAATTTCTTGTGAAAGACAGTGTGGAAAACTCCAGCCAAGTTTAATAGGGGCTGGGTGAAACCCTCTCAGTAACTGAATCTGTCTCCAGCGTAAAGACATGATGGCTCGTGATCCCGTATTGCTGCATGGGGCCATTTGTGCTGGATCATTAGAGGCAGCTAAATTAAACAGATAAGCAGGAAGTCCAGACTGGATTTACAAATCTAAAGTGCAATCAGCTACTTCCTCAAAGCCCGTATAAGTAGCCCAGAGCTCAGCAATCTGAACTATGAAAAATGTTTATGTGTTTAACTCATAAACTGTCCTTTATTGAATGCCTGGGACATGAAATGTTTGGTTTGTGACTTTGGGAGAACAAGTATTCTTACTCCATAATAAATATATATTTTCAAGTCTGTTATTTAAAAAGCTAAATGCATTAAAAAGCTAAATGCAGGGGCCAATAGAGCAGTATGGGCCTGCAATTCCAAAAACCACGGCAAAAGCATTGACCGAGTGAGGTGTGAACTGACCTCTCGCTTTTCTGCATGTAAAATTCTTCTTGTACAGGCATCGTTCAAAACCCCAGTGTGTCACTTCTGAAAGCCCAGCCCAAAGGGTGTTCTGCAGCTGGAACCTGAGAACAGCCAGAACTTCCGCGGCAGATGATGGAGATGTCCCTGTGCCTGGGTTCTCCAGCAGCTGGGAGCTCTCTACGGCTTCCCACACTGATCCCGAGTGGAAAGGTTGCCAGAAAAGCTGAAACTTAGTGCTCAATTTAAAAATGAAAAGCTTACCAAAAAAAAAAAAAGAAAAAGTTTGCATGAATTTAAAATTCTGAAGCTGCTTCTTGGTGGAACAAACTCCCCTCAACTTAATTTCAGCTCATCCAACTTTGGAAAAAATGTCTTGCTTTTTTTCTCTGCAGCCACCAAAAAAGTCCCTAGAGCCTGGAATGCTGCTCTTCTCATTTCAGGTCATATCTGCAGTGACAGCCCATAAAAATCTTCTACCAAATTGCTAAGCAGAGGCTGATATTCTACTACAGGGCAGGGCATTCATGGAAATCAAGAACTATCAGTACTATATTTTTCAGTGATTTTTTTAAAGACTATTAACAGAAGAAAAATATTAATTAATGGGAGTGGCTCTATTTTTTCCCAATGGAAGGTACCTCCAGCCAGCTACCATACCTAGGTGACAGTTATCCACAACACATGGTCTGTTCAAAGGGTCTGCTGAAGCAGAACCTCCAGAGCTGAGCCCAACATAGACATTCTGAGGAAGCAACAGAGATGGAGCTGAATATTTAAAAGGCAGGTGTTATATATTGGTATTTTTAGTGGATCATTATTTATTTAGGAGGAAAGCCTGCCATTTCCATGCAGTATGCTGGGTTTTTTTTAACCCTTTTATGCCAGAGGGCAGCGTCCACGGATGAAACGCAGCCAGAAGAGCTGTGTGTGTGACTGTGCTCTCGGTGAAGCAGCTCAGTCCCCCCCCCCAGGCCCTGCTGGCTCTTATTCGTATGCAGTGCCTTATCCCCCGCTGTCTGGCCTGTGAATTATGTGTCTGCTGGTACGTTTTCTGCCAGTGTTTGCTCATCACCGCTTGGTCGTTTTTCACCTCCAGAGATACACACTCATCACAGTTACCAGCACTACTTCCATGGTAGGAAATGAAAAGTATCTCCTTTCGCTTCAGGATTTAACCCCATCTGTGCTAAAAGAGGCTGAGAACTACTCTAATCACAGCATGCTTTTTAAAAAAAAAAAAATTGTAAACAATCTGAAGCTGAAAAATTAGGTAGTGTTTCCTTAGCATTTCCTCACTGCAGTTCCGAGAGGCAGCAGCAGCCTCTTGTCCACAAAACAGATAATGGGTGCCAGTGGGGTTACCTCTGCTCTTCCCTGTTAGGGAACACGACGAGGGGGGAGAGACAAATCAAACAGAGATGCACACAGGTGAGAGAACGCTGTGGGGTGAGAAGGGTCTCCTAGAAGGAGCAAGAGGCACTTGATGAGTGGCAGGAATCACTCGCTCCCTAAACCGGGGACGTCGGGGGATGTGACCCCAGTGCCATCATTAACCCTCCATCATTCCCCCCACCCACAGTGCAAAGTGCCAGACACTGGTGCAGACACTGCCTTCCTGCCGAAATTACTGCCAGGGCACGTGTGAACGGGAGGAAAACCCCATGGGTGGCTTTTCACACTGAATCACTGGCACAAAGATGCACACATTTTAATGAAAATTCTGTTCACAGAAGAATGTTCAAGAAATCCAAGTACCTAGGGGGTTTCCAGGAGCATATCTTAAGGGGATTCCTCTATTTATTGTGATTTTTACTAAGAAATTAATTGCTGACAAATTAATTGCACATTGTGTGCACAGATCTTCAATCATCTTGGGCTGTGTGTTTCCATACAGAGCTTTGCTCTTGACAGTATAAGCAGTCTCCAGGGGTGCCAACACCAGCAATACCTATGGAAATTGCTTGGCCCCAACTGGATGCCAGAGGGAAAAAGACCAGTTAACACTTTGCTAGTGAAACACCAGCCTTGCTTACAAAGGAAAACCAGACTGGAATAATTACCCCTTTATGAAATGCTGAATCAGGTATGCCAGAAGCCCCATCTGGACCTGTTTCTCATCCCATCTGGGTTTTTTCAACAGGCTTTTAGGGTCTGATAGAAATGAGTAATTTTTCCAAACCACAGGCTCTTTGGAAGCAGTTATTGGGAAAAGATTTATCATGTCAGAGCAAGCCCATCTCCACTTAGGACCTTGCCGTTTGCCAGCCCCCGCGGTGAAGCTGCCCACCCCCAGGGAGCTGCAGGCTTTCCCAGGGCACGGGCTGGGGACCACTGGTCCTTGTTTCTCACAACACTGAAGGAGAAGGGCACCGGAGGGGGCAACAGGACAACACCTCCAAAAAGCCTCCTGTTAAAGCTCACTTTCATGGCACAAAAGAAAGGAAGTAAAATGTTGCTTTTCTGCAGACTTGAGCTAAATCCCAAGTCACAGAATCACAGAATCTTCACAGTTGGAAGAGACCTTTGAGATCATTGAGTCCAACCACAAAAAAACCACAAACAAACAAAAAAAAAACCCACAAACAGACACAACCCAACAATCTTGGGCACTAGAGCTATTCCAGTGCCTGACCACTCTTTCAGTTAAGTAATTCTTCCTAATATCTAATCAAAATCTCCCCTGCCACAGCTTCATACCATTCCCTCTGGGCCTGTCGTTATTCCCTTGGGAGAAGAGGCCAACCCCC